>CM037857.1:405000-560000 GCA_021292105.1 Anadara kagoshimensis | reverse complement strand
CTACACAGCATAATAGACCGCCATGTTTACTGCAAATACGGAAAACAAACAATAACAGACAGCTTTTTTCTGATTTAAGTGAGCAATAAAGCCGATAGCTTTAGAACGAATGTGTATACAATCTTAAGATGTTGCACTTTCTTGTGCTTGTAATGTTTATTTTTTGGAGAGGAATGCCGGGAGAACTTGAAACGATAGATCTAGAACGAATGTATATTAAATCTGAAGACCCCTTACTTTAATTGGCTGGATTTTAATGTTCCTGAAGAGGAGTGAAGTCGGGTAGTGGTAATTTACGCTCAAGTCAAGATTCTTTCACATATCAAGTCAGTTCTTGTATTGTGGTGGATACCGAAGCTCCCAAAGAAAATCTATCGTCCTCCGGCAAGAGATCTGGCAACGTTTCTCAGACTAAGATCTTGTCAGTGTTGGATTTAAACCTTAGCGGCTGGTGACCCTGTAACCTGTAAGCGTGCTCTAGAACCTTCGGTCACCTACATTTGTATGTACAAGCGATCACCGAGGCTCCCTCTCATATTAACTTGTATGATTGCATTTAAAATTTGGTTGATTTAGCCATTTTAGGTTTTTCGGTTCAAATTTTAGTGGATCGATGATACAAATAAAATTGCTTCTTTGTTCTCATACATAACTCTAACTGTCAAATTTGTTCTATTACTATTCTATTACATAATTATGTTACAAATATGCCAAATTACAAATTGCATAAAGAATTACAATATAATATGAACAAGCAAATACAACGAATTAGGATCCCCCCAGCAGGTTCTTTTTTGTGATTTGCACTTATTCTCAAAGGGTAATTACTTCCAGGAAAATAACCAACTCGTGCGTATCTCCTCTTGATTCAATGTTGATGCTTTGCACCAAGTTTCGTGAAATAGTACTTCATAGTTTTAGAGAATTTACGGACGGGCGGAAGGACGGAAACTAGAATTAATACCCACCTCTTCGTATAACAGTATGAATTTGTCATGCTTACTCCAACTTTTAACTACCTAATTATCCAAAGGATATAAGAAACCTTTATTTATGGACCACTGATTGTAAATGTTGGACAATTTAGGTTCTTCAATTACACCAACAGTATGGTGACAATACTTGATATTTACTTTAGTGTCTGCTCAATGTCGAGAGTTTTATGATCAGTGGTCCGATATGAGCCATCTTTTCTTGACTTTTTTCATAAACATTTATATTCACGTTTTTATCTATGTTGGTTTTCGCAAAGTACATGTGTTTCCGTTACAAATCTCTTAAAAGTATATCTATTAAATATATTCAAAGCCGGCTATAATAGTTGCACAATTTCCGATAAGTATTATTTACAAACGCTTGATGTACAAGATTCTTCACTCAAGTCTAGAATTAAAGCCTCAGTTTCGTATTGATTGGCCACTTATATTAAGTATTCCAGTAACGTATTACTAGTGTTTTATAAATTACAAAATTCTGTTCTGTAATTATACGAGCAATGTGTTAATACGTACACAAGTAGCACTAAAATGACAGCATCTACTTCACAACTTCAAAAAAGAAAGAAAAAAACAAAAAAGTAAAAAGGAATAAAAAAGAAAAAGAGAGTGAAATAGAAAAAAGAAAGAGAAAAAATAGAAAAAAATAAAAATCAAATCTTGTTAGATTCATCTTCAGGAGATTATAAAAATTATTTCAGAATGAAATTACGAGAGTAATCATGAGACCACTACAATTAAGCACGTGTAACATAATTACAAATGCAAATACCACATGTGTTAGCAGATTGAGATGGCTAATTAATACACTAGTGTTGGGTAATATTCTACAGATAATTCGTGATTAGAAGATGTTATGAATTCTTTAGATTTTTAGAGTGTTTACTACAACAGAGTATAATAGAGTTGTTTAGGATTTGATTGATGTTAAATCTTTGTCCAAAACAGTTATCTAACATTTTCTATTAAGCTTCGCTATAATTGGAGTGAACAGAGGCTACATGTTAGATTTTTATTTCATGCATATTTCATAAAGTTAAGCTAACGCCACTAGATATATTTGTCTCTACGAACGGAACTAAGTCATAAATTATGTATCTTAACGTAATACATCATGGTAAACACGGCCTAGGTATAAAAATCTGATGTAAATTATTTTTATAAATGATGACAAAGGGATGTTTATAAAGTCCAAATAAATTCCCTTATGCTAGCATAGTCTAGAAAAATGTCCGCGTTTTCCTGTCGTTTTTCATCTTCCAGTTATAGAGTTAATCGGATTCTTTGCGCTGTATCGTTTTTCGTTTTTTACATTTAGTTACCGGTCAATCCCAGTATAACACGTTTTCATGTCCAGTTCTGTCCAAAGAAGAAAACTTTACAGAAATCAATTACATACATCAATTCCTGGTAGAAGATTATTTCTATTTTAATCTCACAAACTGAATGTTTGCAAATTGGAACAGCTCTATATCACGTTCTAAACGAGATCTCGTGGGAATTACCTAGTCTGTGAACTCTAGTTCTGGTCGATAAATTGTTATTTTCTGATCATTTCCAAAAATTGGATTTGATTTTTCTATAATCTTCTCGCCTCGCATTGATCCGTGAATAAGAATTAATTCTTCTTTATGTTAAATACATACACTTACTCTAATTAATTCAACACGTAACGGTTGCACTACCGGTAAATCCTATGCCTTTTCTCCGTGTTCAAAACAAAACATTTTGGTTGAAAAAATGTTTCGGTGGTGCGGTGTACGCGAAACACTCTTTAACCACGTCTTGTTAACAGCTAAGTCGTATATTCAAGCAAATTTAACCACATGCAGTCAACAACTGTGACCGTATCCTTCAGATAATTCAACAATCCCTATTCGACCATGGCTTGATAACACCTGTTTGAATTATAGCTCACGACACTGCTAAACTTACAATGCTAGTGATTTCTGATTTCAATAGAATTACTAAGCTACAGTGAAATTACATTGTGACAAACTAGATTAGCGTCTTATGATAATTTTTTCTGGTCCATCAGACGTTTTTCAAAACCGCATATTTTAAAAATCATTTCTATATAGTAGTGTACGGATTATTGAACTTTAAACCCAAGTCAATATTTATCATTGATGTCGAGGCTGTCAGTCCTGGCAGTAGTAATAAATAAATGTTATACACGTGACAATTAACAGTACAAACAATAACAAGCTATATCAAAAGGAATGAAATACGAAACTGTGGCCATTAATTGGTTCTTTGACTTTGAGTATCAGGATACATCTACATGGTCCTCAATATCGGAATGTTATAATTATCGTTAATGGTCAATTACTTTAATGTCAAAGCAGGACGGTAGTCTGCAATGACAAAAATAACATCAAGTATTACAGAATGCTTGCTGGTATGATTTTAGTACTTTCCAGACTCCAGGTACACAATCATTACTAACTAATACTTTTCTAAACTTAAATCTGGCATTTGAAATAGCAATGATTTTATTAATGTCAACTATAATCAGGAATTTAAAGTGGGTTTTTTTTTCTGTTAAAGATCACTTCAAACTATAATATTTGCATTTATATAGTTTTGTCAAATATGTTTATTCTTTTGGGTTTTCTTTAAACATACACAAATTTCCTTTTGTGAATATTTCCTAAAAGTGAGGAATGATTGTGAAACCGGGGCCAGGTCAAAGATTCCTCGTGAATGTATAACCTGTACATTGTTTCATTTTTTCTCCTCAAGATTTGCATGGGCAGTTTGAATAAAACAAAGACATGACCTTAACCTTAACAGTCAGAGCCAAGTGTGCAGTGCATCTCAAGTTGTAGAGGCGGTGGGATTTGATGAGTAATTTGTCTTGCTTACAGCCAATTTGTTCCAGACAGAGGAAGCATACACACGTTTACTTAAGCTTGTTGCTAAGGTAACAAAATATTTTTTCTGATCGACCTCGTTCAAGATATTGACATATAATTCAGTTGATTTAGACAATCATATTCAAATCATCATTACTCCGACATTTGTATTCCCTATTTTGTTATAATATAAGCCTATGGGAAGATCATTGTAGAATCTGGCCTGGTTTCTGATGTTGAAAATTACAACTTTGTTTGATGTTACTTAAAATAAAGATTCCCATAATTGCTTATATAGATCAAAATGTAATAAAATTATGATCCCGTTTTGTTTGAATCGCGTTTTAATTCAAAAATACTTTTCTAAAAGAGAAAATAAATTGACCACAAAATGAGTTTTCAAATATTTAACAGTTTACAGGGTAAAAGACTTCGTTATATACAATACAGAAGGATAGAATTACTGTTAAATTGTATGTAACTTATATTCCGGATGCATGACATGTAGCAATTTTTCTATAGATAAGCCATTATACCCTTGTGGATGGTTTCTGATTGTTACAGATAATTGTCTTATTTTAAAGATAAAGATTCAGAGGAAATAACAAAAGTCATAATATAATATTTGTCATTAACGGTATTGCTTTTCTCTTGTTTGTATATTCTTCGCATGCATTGCGCACCTTTGGGACAGAGTGTATTAGTTTTGATAAGTCGGTACGAGCCAGAGCTATTTCCGTTATGTAATTCTGATATTGATTTCAAATCACCCAGATAATGTTTCATGTTTTCCTTCTTTTGTCGCAATAGTCTCGGGACTTTTCCCTCCATTTTTATGTTCCTAGGTCACGTGTTTCATTATCTGTTATCTTTATGTGTTGTTATATCTAGCCTCCTTTAATCAGACATAAAATGAAATCTTTTGTGCGAGATTAAAATAAAATTTATTACGTAAAAGTGGATTTTTATTAAAAAAAAAAAAAAAGTATAATATTCACTTGATCAGTAAACATTATCATATTACCGCTCAATCGATATCTGTAGCCATTTGACTTTTCAATTTGTGTCAAAATAGATTTTACATAGAGCCCGGATATTAAAACCTTCGTAACCAGTGGACTTTTTTTCCTGTTAAAAATGAGTGTTTATAATTTTAATTGCATATTTTTTTTCCAAAATCCAAAAACTATTATTACATTATTAGTGTAACGTCACTCTAGATCTGATCTCCTAGGTTACGTCATCTTTTGTGTGGCGTGACGAACACATTGAGTCATGTTTGAACCGCGAGAAAAATTCGAATTCTTCACAAATGTGTGTGACGTATACGTATGTGTGAATTATGCGGTTTAACAAAACCATATTGAGAACCATGGCTTTTGTTGTGTTTTCTGATAAAATGGAACAAATTTTCCTGGTCTAAGATTATATTATAAACAGTGTTGTGCGTTCGTTTTCATATGGTATTGGATTTATTTTAGTTGTTGAATGAATGTATATGTTTATGCATTTTGCACAAGGCCTGATGTATAAACTGGATTAATTAATTCAACATTACATGATCTTCACATTCACCGGCGTTATTTCCTCATCTATTTGTCGTGTGCTACATTTGAATGTATTGTTTCATAAAAATCCAAAAGTAGCACATGACATAATCATCAATTAGTGATCTATAATTGCGTTGTTTATCTGTAAGAGAATCATCATTCTCAAACGAAGCTTTGAATATTCATTACTTAACGAACTAATTAAGCTAACAAAGCTTTGAACAACCGGACCCATGACGTCATTATTTTATCGTGTGATAAGTCCCGTATTGTTTGTCAGATTCTTATCTCTTAATTGCCATACAATATCCTTATTGATGTCTTGTTTCTTCTAATCAGACTCTATATCACGCAACTTCCGGTTTTGTTTAATTTCCGGTTTGAACAACTAAAGCGTTTCCAGACATCATTATATATTATCAAAACGTCATTAGCATTAAAGTTCTGATGACCGACTTATTGATCACCGAAAGTCATATATCATAAAACGTGTTCATCTTTAACAAATTTGTCAATATTTTTCTTTGAGCATCATTTTTTAATCGATCATGTAAATCTGTTTCTCCAAAGTAGTCTTGTTCGGTTATGAGTATATGATAGTTTAATCAAGTGATGTTCTATGTGTTTGAATGCCAAGTTAACGGTTCCGCTATCATGTGATATTGCTTAACGGTTCCGCTATCATGTGATATTGCTTAACGGTTCCGCTATCATGTGATATTGCTTAACGGTTCCGCTATCATGTGATATTCGGGTCTGAATACTTCATCCTTACGTGATATTTTGTGTGACGTTAGTGCTGCCACGTGATATTCCGCTATCACGTGGTATCCCGTGTATCAATACCTCACCTTCACGTGACATTCTGCAATCGTGCGATATTCCGGGTCACCTTCAAGTGATAGTCTATTTGACGTTTGTTCTGTCACTGTTCTGTCACGTGATATTACACTATCACGTGATATTCTGTGTCTCAATACTTCAGCTTCACGTGATATTCTGTATGGCGTTTGTTCTGTCACCATCAGCATACGCGAACTACATCACGGTAGGTAGTGTACAAAATGTATACATGTAGTTAGTATGGTACATCCCGTCACTATTGGTGTTCTTCGTAGTGTAAAGATTTATAATGACAGTTTTTGTTATCATTTTCGGCGTTTTACGTAAGGTACAGGTAGCACAAACCTAATCCACCATTGATGTAAACCTAATTCTCCATCAATATAAACCCGCTCCGCCATTAATATAAACCCGATCCGCCATTAATATAAACCTAATCGTGATTTATAGTGTTTTCATCACTATAAAATTCTTTATGGTTATTAATATTTTTCTTGCATTGTTATATCGTGTTCTTGTTTCTGTTACATTAGATGACTTTCAGAGAGCTTTATAGATTCCTCTTTAGGAATGTTGTATTATATTACAATAAATGTGTTATATCTCTTCATATTAGTGTTCTGAAATATATTTAATAAAGTGCTGTAAAATTGCTTTTGAAACATAACCCGTACTCATGAAGTTTAACAGCAGCATTGACAAGTCTAGGTAGTTAATGGAACAACTTAGGATGATACTAAGTCAAGGGGAGATAATTACACAGTAAACTCAACAAGTAATTCCGGGTTTTTTGTTTTCCTATTTTAGTTTTTCGTCCTTTTATCACTACTGTAACTCAATTGCGAGAGTTCTCACTCTGTGTGTGGTACGCCATGGCTAGAAACCAAATCGGGCCTAACCAAGACTTGAAACTAGGTAGTGATTGGTTTGGGATTTTTTGGCCGAGCACACGGTATTTAGAAATCAAAGTCACGTGATCTTTCGGAAGAGACCATAAAAACCGATGCCCCGTGTCAAGGCAGGCGTGGTACGTTGCATATTGCCCTGAGCGCACTACAAAGGTCAAAATTTATGCCACTTCGCCTATAGCTGGTAACGTCTCCCTATTAGTTATAATTATACATATTACAGTAAAATGAATACTTTTTTACAGATTTTAATGACTTGAGTGAGGAAGATAAATTTATTGTTTTAATGAATAATATAAATATTCAACATTTTTTAGCAAAATGTATTTTAAATATGAGTAATAGAAGAAGTTACTTTTTAAACAGATTGTAAAACATTTTTTTTAATGATATGTTTTATAAGTCTTTTAGGCTGAATGTAAAAGCTTTTATATATAGCAATTATGTAGTAGTTATTTTTTAGATGTATATGGTCGCTTTTATATATGACACTTAAATAAAATATTTTGAACTATTTTGAACTTTGATTATATTCTTAACTGAGACGTTAAACCCCATTAATCAATCAAACCTTTTTTGACTTTGATTAAAATTTAGCCCAGTGTACCCTAGCTATACTATCTGTTGTCAGAAAGTGTGTATTTCACTATAAGTTTGGTTACTACAGGAATTGTAGAGGGAAAATGAGAACTTGGTGGAGTGGGGAACATAATACTTATGGCATAGGTGGGAATCGGTCAAAAATTGTCGGTTGAAATCTTTTTTGAACTAGTTGTTCAGTATGCTTGTTTGATCTTTAGGGTTGTTGATAACTCCCTGTTACCTTTTTGCTGGTTTTATTCCTTGAAATAACGAATAGAACCTTATATTGATTTAATTTTTGCCTTCATTTAATTCTATACGGATGTTAGAAATATGCCACAGCGCCAAATCATTTTCAATGAAATAATCTGTCTTTAATATCACCCCCTAAAGATTAAATAAAGCAAATAAGTAAAGACACCCACCCACCCACCCCCCTCCCCCCCCCCCCCTTACATACAATTTTAAACATTTAAACATTTTTAACTTATAACGTCTACGTTGTGCAAAAAATCATCTTTTAGCAAGTTTACACTGTTTTAGTATTTTGTCTTAGTTTGGAAGTTGGAAAAGATGAGATTACGACATTTCCTTTTTTTAAACAATAAACCAAATAAGTTCTTAAGTTATTATATTCTGACGTAAAATGATTCTTTATGATCAGAAATGATGAAATAATTATCATTACAAATATTTTATTTTATTTTTATTTTTATTTATATGGTCAGATTCTTTTAAATACCGGGTGAATAATTGGAACTGTAGAGTGCGCACTAGATTAACGGAACTGAACTTAGAGGAATATAGTGATATCAACCGTTACATACCTCAAAAAGATCTTATTTCGATCGTTAATACGGGTAACGTGAACTCTTTTATCCAACAGTGGCATAACGCTTTGAATAAGGACTCAGCTATACATGGACAGGGAGGAAATAAACTACGGACTTACAGATTATTTAAAAGTACATTTGAAACTGAACAATACGTAAAATCTACCCTCCCACGTTCTCACCGAAGTGCTCTTTCAAAATTCAGAATAGGGGTTGCACCGAGACCGGTCGATACGAAGGTCTACCAGTTCATAAACGTCACTGTTTTAACTGCACAGAGACTGTAGCGTCTGAATCCCATGTTTTATTACATTGTGATTTTTATAATGATTTTAGATCTGTTATGTTTGATGGTGCTAAGAAATATATTGATAATTTTAAACTTTTAAGTGATTCTGATAAGCTTTCTGCGATTTTATCTCATCCACTTTTAGTGAAAATATCAGCCAAATTCTGCAGTAGTGTTTTAACTAGACGTCGTTTTTATCTTCATAAATGCTTTTATTAATGGTATACTTTTTTTTAACATCCATCCCTATTTTATTTCAGCATATATATATATATATATATATATATATATATATATATATATATATATATTATATATATATATATATATATATATATACAGTCAAACCTGCCTTAAAGGCCACCTGTATATAAGGGCCACCTGCTTATAAAGGCCAGTAATTTTTATACCTATTATTCTTAATGCATATTATTTGAACCTGTATATAAGGGCCAACTGTCCATAAAGGCCATTTTTACTAGTTCCCTTCAGTGGCCTTTATGGACAAGTTTGACTGTATATATATATATAATGTATATAATTGTTTATATTGAATTTTTTTATAGTCTCCTATAATTCTTTTAAGAATGGCATATTATACTAGTATTTATGTTTTAATTATTATATGTGTGTTTTATTGTTGTATATATGATGAGACTTAAATAAACTATTTGTATTTTGTATCTTATACCTTTATTTTGTGGAAGCGCATGGCCTAGTGGTTAAGACGTTGGACTCATGATTCGAAGGTCGTGGGTTCGATCCCTGGACCGGGTGATGTGTTGTGTCCTTGAGCAAGACACTTAATTTCACGTTGTTCCAGTTCACTCAGCTGAAAAATAAATGAGTACCAGCAAAATGCTGGGGGTTAACCCTGCGATGGACCGGCGTCCCATTCAGGGAAGAGTCTTGTACTCTCAGTCGCTTAACGCCACCGAAACCGGGATAAGCTCCGGCCTGATGGGCCTAATGGCTCGGGACAGACTTTAACTTTAACCTTTATTTTATTTTATTTTATTTTATTTTTATTTTTATTTTATTTTATATTAGAGGTCCATACATATTTAGTATCAGATGCTTCTGCTATTTATTTATTTATTTATTTATTTATTTATTTATTTATTTATTTATTTATTTATTTATTTATTTATTTATTTATTCTCTTTACCAAAATAAAACTAGAATTTTTATTTAAAATTTTAAGAATATAAAATCAAAATAGCTTCCACTTCCTGAAGGTGCAGGGGTAAAAAAAATTTTGAAAACAGAAAACTGCAATTTTAGATTTTTTGTGTTAATTTACAATCGGACAAGTAAGTTACAGAACCTGTTGTGTTGGTTAACAAAAGGTGAAATGTTATGAGTTGTGACTGGTCAACACCACACTGACCACTAATGGACAGTTTGTATTGTCCATGGAATTTCAATTACACAATTACCTGTAATTAATTTAGAACTACGTCATAAAATAACAATACAGGTAAAGACTGACGCGTAGTTCTGAGTAAAGAGGCATCTGAAAAGTTATTTTGAATTGTTGATAAAAGAAAAATCTGGTGTCCCTAGATATGTAGAATGACGTATCTTAGATAAACCTAGAATGTCCTTTTTTGGGTGACACTAGATGCACTCTAGTTTCTGTTATATTTTGAACTTAAAATAGATACGTGTATGCCTGTGCAAAAAGTCAACATGTTTTTGTTTATTTAGGGGAACGAAACCATACGGATTAATTAATGAGCTAATTGGTGGCAGTGTTGAAATACCTTAATTGATCGGTGGGTCAATTGACCAGGTAATAGTTAATTAGCAGGTGCGACTCAATGTGACACCTGTCTGTTTAGTGGATAAGCCATTTTCATGTATTTTTGTACAGAAGTTTGAGGGTTACTTGATCTGTTAACATGTTATATTGGTAATAACCTACAGATAATGGCGTTAAAGGAACATATGAAACATGGGGACATGGACGAATTTTTTAATCGTTTTAGTAAGTATAATTTCAAGAATTTATAAATTAAAATTTGGCAGACAGCTATTATTATTACAATCTGCATTGTATCAGAAGTTCATAAAATAGCAGTGAAAAACTACCTATATCACATTTATTTATTTTATTTATTTATTTATTTATTTATTTATTTATTTATTTATTATTTATAATAGATGGACAAAATTATGTACGTGCAAATTATACAAAACCGTCTCGATGACATTCATTCATTCATTCATTCATTCATTCATTCATTCATTCATTCATTCATTCATTCATTCATTCATTCATTCATTCTTTTACCATACATGTATTCCGAGTTGTTACTTCAGCTGTCATAAGACAGATTCGTCTCTTTAGTGTTAGAATGTAAAAATGTGCACATAGCAATATGACTAGCTTAATTTTTATTTATTTATTTATTTTTATTTATTTATTTATTTATTTATTTATTTTTATAAATTATTTATTCATTGTGTGTGCTGGTCTGATGTATAACCGCGATACATTATTTATTTATTTATTTATTTATTTATTTATTTATTTATTTATTTATTTATTTATTTATTTATTTATTTATTTATTTATTGTGTGCTAGTCTGATGTATAACCATGATACATGAACCATTATTCCTTCATTTACAGTTAAACTCCTTGCTACCACCATCATATGTTGAGAAATATAGATCAGTGTTTGCAACACAGAACAGTTGGAGATGGATTCATAGATTCGACAACAAATGTCAGTAAGTACATACATAAAAAATACAGTTTGTATCAACATTGAAAGAGAACTGGGTCATTTTTAGAATCGTCACAGTCGCTTTCAGGTATAACTCCACGATAGCTTTTAGGTATAGTCGGTGGGAACACAATTACTTCACTCTATAGTTCAGTGGGGAACAAAATCTCTTTCAGGTTAGTCCGATGGAGATCGAACTTACTTCGAAGTATAGAATGGCGGGAACATTATCCTTTTCATGGATCAGATTAGACACATTGGGAACACAATACATTTAGGCATAGTCTAAACTAGAAACACAAAACGCTTTTAGGTATTGTCCTACGGGGAACACAAACACTTCAGGTATAGTCCACGGTGAACACAAACAATTTCAGGTATAGGTCTACGGGGATCACAAACAGTTAAACACTTTCAGGTATAGACCCACGTGGAACACAAACACTTTTAGGACTAGACATACGGGGAACACAAACACTTTCAGGTATAGACCTACGGGGAACACAAACTTCTTTCAGGTATAGACTCCGTAGAACACAAACACTTTCGGGTATAGACCTACGTGGAACACAAACACTTTCAGGTATAGACCTACGGGTAACACAAACACTTTCAGGTATAGACCCACGTGGAACACAAACACTTTCAGGTATAGACCTACGGGGAACACAAACACTTCAGGTATAGAACCTACGGGGAACATTAACAGTTTCAGGTTAAAGACTTACGTGGACACAAAGACTTTTTAGTATAGACCTACAGGGAACACTAACACTTTCAGGTATAGACCCACGTGGACACAAAGACGTTTAGGTATAGACCTTCAGGGAACACAAACACTTTCAGGTATAGACCTACGGGGAACACCAACAGTTTCAGGTAAAGACTTACGTGAGGACACAAACACTTTCAGGTATAAACTACAGGGAACACAAAGGACTGTCAGGTATAGACCCAGTGGAACACAAAGACTTTCAGGTATAGACCCACATGGAACACAAACACTTTTAGGATAGACCTACGAACACAAACACTTTCAGGTATAGACCTACAGGGAACGCAAACACTTTCAGGTATAGGCCTACGGGGAAACACAAACACTTTCAGGTATAGACCCACGTGGTACACAAACACTTTCAGGTATAGACCTACGGGGAACATTAACACTTTCAGATATAGACTCACGTGGAACACAAACACTTTCGCGTATAGAACCGGGGGGGGCACAAGCACTTTCATGTATAGACCTACAGAGACCACAGACACTTTCGGTATTGACCCACGGGGAACACAAACATTTTCAGGTATTGGCCCACGGGGAACACAGATATTTTCAAGTTTAATCACGTTATTCTGTACAGTAGAATCTCAACTTCTGACTTAGGTGATGTTATCATTTTTATCATTTCACATTTTGTATATTGAAGCATGATATCCATGTCTATCCTATCACAATAATATGAAGCTTTAAGCTTACATAAACTTTGTATACAAGCGCATGTTTTTGTTGACTTTACAGGATTTTAACTTATAGGTTTTTGGTTTTCTGACGTTATCAGTACATATACACTAACACAATACTTTACTTGACATTTGATATCATTGATTAACGGTATCTTGACACGACTTCAGACACCGTGATATACATATTGCATCTTGGCGATAAAAAACAAATGCATATAACATGTTTTATGGTGATACAATCCGTTACTTTGCAGCAATCATGGTAAATGAGGTGTAGATGAAAAAAAACTAGGTTAATATTAAATACTGATTGGTTCGTTGATGATTTGTTTATCTGCCAATACAACCCTAGTAAGTAAATCACAAGCGTAACCCCCACAAAAGTAATTGCTTTCTCTGGGCACTCCGGTTTCCTCCCCTTCAATAACTGACCACCTCGATATAAGTAAAAGGTGTAAAACATTTTACTCCCTCAAATATGAAAATTCTAAAGAAATGGAATATTCTTTATGACATATGGCAAATACAACACGTGTAACGAAAATTATAACTTGTACATTAGATAACACGCCCGTCGCAAAGATTCGAACTCCGAACTGCGCATGTCGCGTTTGTATTTCGTGTTTGTTGTTGTGTCGCAATCGATTAAGTACGCGTTTTGTTGTGCCGTGTTTCTTGGTTACGTCAACTGTTGACTAAGCAAGTGTTTACATTGTGCCATGTTGTGTTCTTTGTTCTTTGTATTGTTGCCAAGAACATGATTTTATTTTTTCGTACCTCGGACGAGAAAATCTCACGCGCACACCAGTGCTAGATTTTTCTGACAATTGAACAATCAGTATGACGTATCCGATCTTTGTGCTTGACGTCATCAAAACAAACGCTTTCTTTAATTATTTTTTAAATTATGTGTTTTATTTTATTTTTTATTCAAAATATTTATTGTCAGAGTTTTTTTTTATATTTCATTGATTATAAATCGTTGATATCTTAAAATTTTGAAGTGTTGTCGATCGGATTATTTTCAAAGTGCGGATTTGTACAATGCATGAAGTGTCCAAAGGAATACAAGAAGTCCCATGAGTGTACGCGTTTTGTTTTGTACGTATCACAGTTATAAAAAATTTAATTGTACGAGAAATAGAATCAATTCTGTCACATGTTTGTGACCGATACCGGTTGATCTCAGTCGCGGGTGATGTGATGTAACATATCCCAATCTCGGTAAAGCCTCGATTGGGATATATGTTACATCACATCACCCTCGACTGAGATCATACGGTATCGGTCACAAACAGGTGACAGATTCTATTAGTGTCGGGTTCTGGGCTGTTATGACTGTTGATAAGAATGTGTTTGTATTTGTCGTGTTTTTTTAATTCGTCGACTGTTCTCTATCATATATTTAATTTATAACTGTGTCATGTTCTTTTGCCAAGCAGGTGTGTGTATTGTGTCATGTTATTAGTTCCGTCGACTTTTATTAAGTACACGCTTGTTTATTATCAATTTATCCCTTCTTTGAGCATATGTATTTTAATTACTGATTTCTTTTATTTCATTTTATCTTTTTTGTAGATTATTATGGGATGGATATCGTTGTATTATACAAACAGTAGAGACTAATTTAGGATCACACTGTAGACAGGATGAGGACACAGTAACAACCATTAAACTACACAGTAGTGACATCTGGAATAACTTCAGAATTAACGCCACAAACTGTTTACAAAGCGGTAGGTTGAGACATCTCAGAAATAATTAAGTTTGTTTTTCTGTGCTTTTGTGACATCTACTTGTTTGTAATGAAGGAACCGTGATAGATTAGCTTCATTTAGAGAATAATCACAAATGAGTAGAGAGAGCCATTAGTCACGTTCTTTACAAGAATCATCAGATGTCATTAAACTCACTGGTAATCGCGTTTCTGACGAGAACAAATGATAACCGCGTTTATGACGAGAACGAATAATAATCATTTTTTTGACGAGAACGAATAATAATCACGTTTACAACGAGAAAAGATGATATCATGTTTATGACGAGAACAGATAATAATCACGTTTACAATTATTGAGAACAGATTATAATCACGTTTATGACGAGAATAGATGATAATCACGTTTATGACGAGAACAGATGATAATCACGTTTATGACGAGAACAGATGATAATCACGTTTACAACAGATTATAATCACGTTTATAACGAGAACGAAAATTAATCACGTCTATAACGAAAAAAGATAATAAACGCGTTTATAACGAGAACGAATAATATTCATGCTTATGACGAGAACAGATGATAATCACGTTTATAACGAAAACATATCTATATAACTTCTGATTCGATACAGATTTTATTATAGTACTGTTTAAAAATGACAAAAACATTGTGATATTTTTATATGATTGCATACATAATCGTGACAATTCTAACATAAAACTGCAGAAAATGCGTCATTACTTTTTACACCAGGCTTTATGATGGCAATATATATATATATATATATATATATTGAGTCGTACAGTATGTGTCAGAAAACTAGTTCTTCATGCTTCCATAAACTAACACACGTACAAATTCAATCCAAACCAAAATTGTTTCAATCATAATAAAATGCGGGTGTATATATATTTTATACATAAATGTCTTTTAAACTTCGAGTTTCTATGACTACATTAGCTTTATTTGAGATATTTGATATTTTATTGTAACACCTTTAAGTTTTAAGATGTCGTTTGTCAACGGTAATGGTGTAGGTTGCATTGTAAACTTAGAGTTAATTTACTACTTGTAAATTGTGGATTTTTATCATCTTGAAAATCGTAAATAGTTGTTCTAGTGTCATACATCATTTTTATCCCTCGCCTTTCGAAGTAAGAGGGGACATTAAAATAGAGTTTCCGTCCGCCCGTCCGTCCGTCCGTCCGAAATTCCTGTCTGCGCTAATTCTAAAAAAAACTATGAAGCATTATTTCACGAAACTTGATGCAAAGCATCAAAATTGATGGGAGATGCGCCAATCGTTAACCCGAGTTATTTTGCTTATTTTCCTGGGAGTTAATTGTCTCTGAACATAAGTGAAAATCACAAAAATACTTACTTCCGGCGGTGGATCCTAATTCACTGAATTTGCTATTTTGGATTTAATCATAAAAACCATTCAAAATGGTGTATGACACTAGAACAGAACAGATCAGAAACACTCACAGTAACTGGAACCAGAGACATATTTTCGTTATACTTTTGTTTGCTTAAACACCACATGTACTTTTGTATAGATTATTCGACAGCGTAAGTGTAAAATACGTCTGGACAAAATGTTGGTTGTATGCATGAAAACAATTGAAGCATTCTCTTTACTCGACAAAAACCATAATTAAATTTTGCAGTAGATCGGGAAAAACCAGCTAGAGTTTTTTGGTAGGTTTGTGAACGTAATTTAATGTTTTTCTAGATTAATTTTTGCCTCCTCTAAAAGTGCTAGACATAGCTATCACATTATCGTTGTCAACATTGTCGCAAAGAATTTTAAATATGTAAAATTTTGCACTATTGAGATTTTGATTTTGAAAATTCATCTATACAGATCATTAGCCGACAAACTTTTTTTTTTCATAAGAAGGGTACAAATTAAAAAAAAACTTTCATGTTGTTACGAATTCGACTTTATTTTAATAAAATATTCATTTGTTATTTATTTATAGTTTGAAATATTCCTTAAGAATTTAATATACAATAAACCTTATCATAGTTATTTTATATGTAACTGGATTTGAATGATTTTAGTGATTTGTAGTTAAAAAAAACCCGAAAATTTGAGAAAATGCTATCAATTCTTAGAATGTTTCTACTAGCTTATCGCAATCAACAAAAACAAACATACTAATCTATGTCCGAATCACAATCCAGAAGCAAAGTAAAAACTTTGGAACTGACAAGTTAGGTTAAACACGTGAACTTCCACCAGGGAAGTGAGACCGTGTGCTCCGGAAGGGTAAGCACCTCCTGTTTAGCTAGCTACACCGTAACCCTTATCGTTACAGATGTTGTGGGGTGGGTGGGGGAGATGATACT
Source organism: Anadara kagoshimensis (assembly GCA_021292105.1). Lineage (NCBI taxonomy): Eukaryota > Metazoa > Mollusca > Bivalvia > Arcoida > Arcidae > Anadara > Anadara kagoshimensis. The sequence goes on along the minus strand of CM037857.1, from coordinate 542,863 downwards.
TTTCAGGATTTTTAACATCATTTAAAGGTTTTCCTCGATGATGCACATTTGTGAAAAAATATTTAGAGGCCAAAATATATTTTCTTTTATTATCGTTCATAGTATTGGCCTATTTAGACCAATTTAGTGTTGTTAGGCAAAAACAAATTGCGGACATCATGATAAATCAAACTACCTTAGCTTTTAATTTATAATTTACACACACATTTAAATGAATGATATTAAAATATCGTGGAAAGTACAAAAATTCAACAGATTTTTGACAGACAAATGTGTTTGTAATTGTTGTAATTAATTTTATTTTATAAACGAGTGTATTACGTGTTCTAATGACGTTTGTTGTTGTCTTTTGTCAGTTCTTACAGAACAAGGCCCACCGGATGTCTCTCCATCATCGTCAGTATTACCATTGTTAATTGGCTGCACTGCTGGAGGTCTTGTCGCTGTTCTTATGATTATAGCAATTATTCTTATTTATAGAAGGTAAAGTTACACAGATTTATCAAAATTGTAAATTAAAATAAGACAGATTTTATTTTTTGTTTTTCACGCTTAACGTTAATTACCAGTAATTAGTACATATGAACTAAGCACGTCAAATCTTTATTCATCAAGTAAACATATAGAGTAGTAACACTAGCAACCCAAAAGTCATTACCCTAATGTCATATAATGTAATATAAATAACTAAACACTTGTTGGTTTGATTGATAGCTTAGGAAGGGACCTGAGACTTTTATCCAAATCAGTGTTAAAATATGTGATTTTATGCTTTTTAATCAACGCGAATACAAATTTCTGCCTATACCAATAATAATATTTAGTACCTATAAACTAATTTTCATCAAAATCAGTCAATTATTTTCTTTTATAGAGTGCAACATCAGTAGCGTAAGATATCGTTATTATCTCCCTTTCCATTTCAACCAATTATAAGATGTGACCCCAAAAGGCACAACTACGTGTCATAGGTAACAAGTACACAAAGTTTTTTCACATTCCACCAAACTGTTTTTGAACTATATATGCTCTTTACAAAAGTGTGGGGGGAAATTAAGGAATAATAATAATAATAATAATAATAATAATAATAATAATAATATAATATCTCTATTGCTCAAACTCAACTACATCAATTAATTATTGCAAATAAAAACAATAATACAGTATGAACTCTTAAATCAATGATAGAAAGAACACCTAGCCAAGGTGATATTCATAAATCAGTAAATTCAGTAAAATAATGAACAAGTGAGGATGTAGTAATGATTTATGGTTAGTAGGTATTTTAAGTAGTCTAGTAATTGAAGTTAATTGTTTTATAGTTTTAACGTCAAACAGAATATTCAGTGTCCGCTGTAATTCAAGTGCTTCTATGGTTACTAGCTCTGTTTACAACTAGTGATTCCTAAATCACGAACCAAGGTCCAATCACATTGGATAATTGGGTTCGTCGCTGTACCACGTGCTACCCCTAACGTTTGTGTGGAATACTTATTTCTAATTGATAAAGAATCGCATACGATGACGGTTTCCGTAAAATCGACGTTCTTCCGGGGATTTGTTACGTTAACGTTTTCCAAAACATTTCGCACAAACGTTAAGAGGTATTGATCACGTGGTACAGCGGTGAACCCCATTTAAAACTCTGTAAGCGGTCTGACTGGACGCATGATATTTTTCCGTAAGCGACAGACCGGACAAAAATTATTTACCGGAACACCTGGTTGTCAAGCTGACTGATCAAATTGTCCAGGAACGCTGGTTTGGTATTCTAAAATACAAACTGGACATTGCAACCCTGCACGGAACTGACAAATGATTCAAAAATACATTTAAATATTGTTTTTGTTTTGTTTTTATTGTGTTTTCAGGCGGAACAAAAATAATGAAGACACACCACAATATGGTCGACCTCGATCTCGTCAGTCTTATAGAGACACACTAGAGAGAACACAATGTCAATCTAATACGTTACCTAACACTTACCACACAACACCAGTCTATTATACCAACGGTTTGTATAATAATAATAATAATACATGTAATAATAATAATAATAATAATAATAATAATAATGATGATGATGATGATGATGATGATGATGATGATGATGAGCAAACACCAATTAATTGAAGGGTTAAGTAGCCTGAAGAGCCAGATTAGGAATCACTGTGCCTTTGGCTGGCTAGGTTCAAATCCCACTCAGGCAGACCCTGATGTGAGATGATTTCTCAGTTTGCTTCCCAGTGGTCTGTGGTCTTCTCCTGATACTCCGGTTTCCTCCACCATCCTAGAACTGATCGTCTCATATAATTGAAATATTCTAGACTGGGCGGCCTACAACACCATTACTCCACTCCATTCCTGTATATCAAATATATATGAAGTTATCTAGATGACATTAACTGTCATCTGCTTCTTAATGCATTGTTATTAAAATGTATTATTGAAACATCTACCAAATTGACACAACCTAAAGATGATGTTGATACATGGGTTTGAAGTCTTGCGCTGGGTTATTCCGTTTTAAAATAAAAGTGGTATATGACACTACTGAAGCGGCATAACTCGTACTTGGCAAATGAGCTATCTAATTGTATTATTCACAATATTCCTATATTTCAGGTGTTCAAGTTAATCAAGATGTGGAAGGGTAAGTATTTAATGAATGACCGAAGTAGAGACATCCTGTAATCCTACCGTCCCTTTTCTACTGCCCGTCAAATCTCACGTTTCAAGTTTTATTTATTTATTTATGTTTTCATACTGATGCCTTAGTTTGTGTGAGTCTGACCTGCTCTATGTCAGATATGGGTTTACCGCCATTCGAATTTTAGCATGCTGGCCTTCCGTATAAAAATCAATCCAGTGCTGAGTCTGCGCTAGTTTTAATATTATAGGATTCTTTCCAATACTACATTTTAGATATTTCTATATTTTAGATAACTGATATTTTGTCACACAGCTTTAGTAACCGTAATTAATCATTGCGCTGTAGCTGTAGCGACAGTCAGATCATACTAGTCTTACCCGATGCTGTGTATTATGTGAATACTTGTTTTATATTAACGCGCACTCAAGGTGACTTAGGCCGGATTCTAGTTCACCAAGACAGCGGTTTCAAAGCCTGCAGTCTCACTGTCCATTATCCTGAAACCAGGTAAACCAAGAGCAATGTGAATTTAAGTGATTTACTTAAGGACATATCATGTCTCCGCTGGAATTCGAACCCACGACTCTACAAACTGAGCTACATTTTTACATCTGTCATCATGATAAATTACGCATGCCTTTAGTTCCTGTTATGGTATAAAGTTTCTTCTTACGGATCAGAGTACCTCTCATCGATCAGGTTCGAACCCAGTTCAGTACAATCAAACCTGTCTAGGTTGCCCTTAAATGGAGGTTAAAATAACATGAGTAGACAGCAATAGGGTAAAATGTCATTAGTGGCCCTTGCATAGAGGTGGCCTTTAAGGCAGGTTGGACTGTAGTTTTAGAAAGTTGTTAATTTTTTTTTTTGCCGGGGCTGGTGGTTGTCTAATTATATATATAAGGGAACTCCTTCTTTCTGTTACACAGGTACGAGATAGCAGCTAATACTATTAACTATGACTCTGGAGAGGAAATGGTGACAGAAGACATATATGAAGAAATAAAAAGTGAAAATGAATATGAATTACCATGGCGACGTAAATCTAGTCACACTTATGATCGAATAACAGGTAACTTGATTACGTGCATATAATATTATTATAAAAAAATTGAAAATTCCTTTTTCTCGAGTCAATTATCTAGTCCCTTACCAGTTTTTACTGCTGCATTAACGTGCTTAATCAATCTAGCACCAATTTGTGTTCAGCATTTTACTTTTAAAATTGACAATTTAATTTGTGCACCTCCCCGATTTGGGTACTGACAAACTTTAAATAATTGGTGGAACCTACAGATTAAACATTAATATTAATTTACAGTACTTGTAACGTATATAAAATTCTACTTCGGTCGACATTTGTACAATTTTTTTAACATTTCTTAATATTCCAACAGCCGAAGATTTTAATATAAACAGTTAAAATAATTCAAACTCGTAAAAAATATTTGCCGTTGGTATTTTTTAAATTTATTTATTTATTTATTTATTTATTTATTTAAAATTTATATTATTTATTTAGTACATATTCATGTACATTGTACTAGTACACGTCTTTATAGCAGGTTATTCTGGGTACCTAAATTCATTCAAATGAAATTTTAAAATTAACCATTTTTCATGAAAATTCAAAAAGATACAATTATAATTGTGAGTAATTTGTTTATAAGATCATTGTTAATTAATTTTCAGATGACAGAGAGGAACTCAGAGAATGGTGAGAATTAGTGTATTGTCTATGTATATAGTAGAAGGAATCAAGCGGCCGGGTAAAGGCGTTTCACGCCCAGTCACGCTTTCACTTGTATTGAGATGGTCAGTTGAATGATGGTGGAGGAAAACAGAGTACGCAGATTAAACCACCGATCTTCGGCAAGCTAACTGATAAACTTTCTCACACTAGGATGTGACCGGTCAATTGGAATTTAAACTAGGCGATGAATGGCTCTGTGATCTGTTCGCAAGCCAAGGCCCGATAAAGTAGAATGAAATAAGAAAAGAGGTCAACGTTGTCAATGTAGCGACCTATGGTCAGCAAAGCGACCAGCGGTTAATGTAGCAACAAACGGTTAATATAGTGATTGACGGTTATTAAAGCGATCGGTGGTTAAATTACCGACTGGTTGGAAAATATCACGACATGTGGTTTAAAATGACAAATGTTTAAGTTAAGCAGGCATAAAACACGTATAAGTTCTATTTTATTTGTTTTAATTTTATTTTAGCATGTTCCAAGAAACAGTTTATATAGAATCCCCAACACGTGTCAACACAGAGGACAATGAACAATACATGGACATGTCCGGAACTATATATGTGAATGACATCAGAGGATATCCGGAGTACAGTCACTGATGATGTCAGAGGATAACCGTAATGTAGTTACTGATGACCTAACAGGATATCGGAAGTTAGTAACATCAGAGGATATCTGGAATGTAGTAACACCAGAGGATATCAGGAGTGTAGTAACACCAGAGGATATCCGGAATAAAGTAACTAATGACGTCAGAGGAAATCCGGAATATAGTAACATATGACGTCACAGGATATCCGGAGTGGAATAACTTTTGACATCAGAGGCCATTCTAAGTGAAGTAACTAATGGCGTCAGAGGAAATCCGAAGTATAGTAACATCAAAGGATATCCGATGTGTCATAAAACCAGAGAATATCCGGAGTGTAGTAACTGATTGACATGAGTAGAAACATGCATTAATGAAAAAATATGAACAAGAACTAAGTGCCATTTCATAAACTTGTATTGTATAGGATATAACACCGCGCGTGACGTAGTTTACCTGCAAAGTATCACGTGGTGTCTCCTAACATTCATTGATTTCCAATAGACAAAGCAAAAATTGACGCTTTTCCTGTAAAACATTGCTATGCCAGGAATTTGTGACGTAATCAAATTTTCATGTTTTCGCATAAACGTTAAGGGTGTTTCATTATGTGTAAACCCCCAGTAAGCTTTATTTGACACTTCAGCATTTTCAGCACTTTCCAATATCTATAACCCTTGTACAGAGGGCTACAATTATGCAAGTTGTACAATTAATAAAATTTAGCAAAATCATACAGTAAGAGTAGATCCAAATATTAAACTTGCTATATTTGAATCAAAGTTTTTTTTACTTCCAAATTTATGAAATTAAAATTATAAATTGATATAATGTGATTAGTTTTAATTTAAAAATAAAAGAAAGAAAGAAAAAGAAAAGGGTTTGTATATGAGATACGAAAAAGTTAATTCTGTCAATCCATGTAAAAGTCAACTTGTTTTCAGGTACCGATACTGCTGAGATTGAAGGTTGTATAAGTTCGTTCCTTTGATCATAAACAGCATCTAACTTCCTATATAAGATTTGAATCTGATTCAAACGACATTTCCATATCAATCTCGACTGACAATTTTAGTTTGCTTTATGTTCTCTTTAATGTTTATTTATCCCATTACAAGTGTGCATAGGATTTTGAGAGTTATCTTTCTTCAACCTCAAAACATTGCCGTTGTAATTCTGACAACACTTGTGTACAGAGTAGTTCACTATTTGGTAATAATACATGTAATTATATTCACGCAAATTAAGAGTTTACGTGCCTCCAGAAGTAACGTTATATAAATATGTACACAAGGTTTTTCAAAAATATTATAAGACAAACTCTACTAAAAGTTGGAGTCAACATTTCATCCGCCTTATTCTTGGCGTCGCTTGATCACTGGGGGGAGGGAGGTTAGCTACTGTCGCGCTAAGTCTATTGTTACCATTATGTTAATATTACCCCTCCCCCGGGGTTTTAATCGAACTTAATCCGTTATTATTCCGTTACAAGTCTCGTTGGTTGGTTAAACGTTGTTTTACGTCACATCAACTATTTTGCATCCAGACGTGACAATACAAAGGATTAATCTAAAGAAGTTTACATAATCTGCAAATATTTTTGTTATGATTTACAGTATTGCGCATGCGCTCCATACTGCAAATAAACATCAAAGCTACCTTTGTCTACTATACTGGTGTCAACCAGTAAAGTCTTACGACAACGAAAAACCCTTTCTCACTAGAGGTCGACCCAGGTTGAACCAGCAATGGTCAGACGCCTAGGATTTGAAAGCTCTATCACTATAACAGCGACCTGATTCATTAACAAGTACAACATATCAAAAACAAACATACTAATCCATGTCCGAATCACAATCCAGGACCAAAGTAAAAACTTTGGACCTGACAACTTAGGTTTGACACGTAAACTTAAACCAGGGAAGTGAGACCGGGTTTTCCGGAAGGGTAATACAATTCTTCAAATGTGTGTTGTCGTAATGTTCCATAAAAATAATTGCAACTGTGTGTTTCCATTAATGTAATAATGTACATAATATGCGGGATCGATGGTGCAATGTTTGGTAACATAGTGATTTTTTTGTGCAAATTTGGAGAGGTAAAATAAGCGGAACGGTATTATTATTTTAGAAGCATATTCAGTGCTGCTTTCCAAAAAAAAAACTCATTTTATAGATGTTTATTTCTCGTGTTGATTTATAAGTATATAACATCTTTTTATATATCATAAACAGCTTACTATTACAGTAAGTAAACAGAAAAGACAAATGCATGTTGATGATACTGCGATCTTGTTACTCTACGATAGATTTAAAATGGTAGATGACAAGTTACTGACAGACTATCAGCATGTTTGTTAAGAGAACGATTATGTATTTAAACTGTTCTGACAGTCTTTCAATAATTTTTGTATGGTGCTTGAAAACTATCATGAGCGTGAAAATATAAAGTTTTTGTATCCATTTGTATATTCAGATGGAGATGATTTGACATGTTTATGAAAAGTATTCTTCAGATGTGTGTTGAAGTATGTGATCCTATAATAAACAAATAGTGTCGACTTCGAGTTTAAAACGGCAAAGCATACAATATTTATAATATGTTATAATCGAAAACATTCATAACGCTATTCAAGTTCAAATCAAAATCCCAAAAGTCGAACATAAACATACCGAACCATGTTAGAATCACAAACCAGAAAGATAAAATAAAAACTTCGAAAACTGACACGTTTAGTTACACATGTGAATTTCCGTTAAAGGTGGAAGACCACACTCTGGAAGGATAAGCCTCCTAATCAACAACCACTTACAGCTGTGTGCAGCTTTCTGCTTAAAAGATCCATCAACGACGCTGTGTTTGACTTATTTCATAAGCATTCACAGATTAGATCTTTTGAGGGTTCATTTCTAAAACATACACGACAACAAAAAGACTCGTTGGTATGCTTCAAACTTCATTTATACCTGGTATTTCACACTACTGGTCATTTTACCAGCATCTGTACTAAGTCAAGATTTTAATATTTACGGACAAAAGATTGTAAATTTGAAACAAGTGGGTGAATAAGGACCCTATGTAAACACAACGAACAATCCATTGCGCGGTTACTTCAAGTTCTGTTCAACATTTTGGTGGACATCTGGATGTAAAATAAGCGGGGTTGTTGGGACCCTCCAAAAGTACTATATCTTTGCATCCTCTAATTGCACCACTGATCGCTTACTCCAGTGACCGTTCAAAAAGTCGGCAATTTTAATCAGCAGTCCCAATTTGTTTATATTTGCTATGTATTGTCTTGTGTGACTGTTTTATCATTATCTTGTATCGTATTCTTCGTTGCCTTGGCTGTTGACAAGTAAATACTTTTCTGTTACGATTTTCTACCTTCTATTTTAATCACACAACCCGTGAATGATAGGGAAGGAACAACAGTACTGATTTAACACTTCCGGAATGTTTACAAGTTGTATATCATAGAAAAATAATACATCAAACGTATACTATATGTAACAGGTATATGGGGTAATATAATGGAATGACTATTTTTACGAGAACTTTTATCTAAATGATATGAAAACCAGTTAACTACAGAAAAGAGAAGATATAATACCATAAAAATGTTACTGCTCTCGGAACAGGGCTTTGTGGTCGAGTTTCTAAAGTGTGCAGTATAGGATCGCATCGCTTCCCATCGCTTCAGTTTGAATATATCTCGAGGATTACTAGTATCCTAGCGTGAGAAAATGTGTCAGCCTTTCAAAATTTGGAGATTTTTCCAGGAATTTGAGTTTCTATCATCATCCCTATACTGTCCGCTATATATAAGTGAAAGAATCTTAACTGGGGCTTACAATTCATTTACTTTACTCTTGTAACTGAAAACTTGCACATAACAATATACAAGAGCATAACAATAACACAAGTAAACGATAGAAATAGGACTAGAAAGGTATGAATTAGAGATAAATAATATACAATGCACCATAAACGAAAAAATGGAGGTTGATTTATGATGTTCCCATAGTCCCACGTTTGTTTTATTTTCGATTTAGATTTCACACTGGCGGGTATAGTTCTCTACACAGGAGGTGATTACCCTTCCGGAGCATATGGGCCCATAATTTGTCAGTTTTCAAAGTACAAAATTTAATTTACTTTGGAAATTGTAATTGGGACATGGATTGGTTTGTTTGTGTTTTATTTTTGGATTGTGATTCGAACATAGATCGATATTTGAGATTGTAATCAGGACATGAATTAGTTTGTGGCTGACTTTTGAGATTGTAATCAGGATATGGATTAGTTTGTTTGTGGCTGACTTTTGAGATTGTAATCAGGACATGGATTAGTTTGTTTGTGGCCGACTTTTTTTGAGATTGTAATCAGGACATGGATTAGTTTGTTTGTGGCCGACCTTTGAGATTGTAACCAGGACATGGATTAGATTGTTTGTGGTTGACTTTTGAGATTGTAATTAGGACATGGATTAGTTTGTTTGTGGTTGACTTTTTTTGAGATTGTAATCAGGACATGGATTAGATTGTTTGTGGTTGACTTTTGAGATTGTAATTAGGACATGGATTAGTTTGTTTGTGGCTGACTTTTGAGATTGTAATTAGGACATGGATTAGTTTGTTTGTGGCTGACTTTTGAGATTGTAATCAGGACATGGATTTGTCTGTTTGTGGCTTACTTTTGAGATTGTAATTAGGACATGGATTAGTCTGTTTGTGGCTGATTTTTGAGATTGTAATTAGGACACGGATTAGTTTGTTTGTGGCTTACTTTTGAGATTGTAATTAGGACATGGATTTGTCTGTTTGTGGCTGACTTTTGAGATTGTAATTAGGACATGGATTTGTTTGTTTGTGGCTGACTTTTGAGATTGTAATTAGGACATGGATTTGTCTGTTTGTGGCTGACTTTTGATATTGTAATTAGGACATGGATTAGTCTGTTTGTGGCTGACTTTTGAGATTGTAATTAGGACATGGATTGTACAAAATTTAATTTACTTTGGAAATTGTAATTGGGACATGGATTGGTTTGTTTGTGTTTTATTTTTGGATTGTGATTTGAACATAGATCGATATTTGAGATTGTAATCAGGACATGAATTAGTTTGTGGCTGACTTTTGAGATTGTAATCAGGATATGGATTAGTTTGTTTGTGGCTGACTTTTGAGATTGTAATCAGGACATGGATTAGTTTGTTTGTGGCCGACTTTTTTTGAGATTGTAATCAGGACATGGATTAGTTTGTTTGTGGCCGACTTTTGAGATTGTAACCAGGACATGGATTAGATTGTTTGTGGTTGACTTTTGAGATTGTAATTAGGACATGGATTAGTTTGTTTGTGGTTGACTTTTTTGAGTTTGTAATCAGGACATGGATTAGATTGTTTGTGGTTGACTTTTGAGATTGTAATTAGGACATGAATTAGTTTGTGGCTGACTTTTGAGATTGTAATTAGGACATGGATTAGTTTGTTTGTGGCTGACTTTTGAGATTGTAATTAGGACATGGATTTGTCTGTTTGTGGCTTACTTTTGAGATTGTAATTAGGACATGGATTAGTCTGTTTGTGGCTGATTTTTGAGATTGTAATTAGGACACGGATTAGTTTGTTTGTGGCTGACTTTTGAGATTGTAATTAGGACATGGATTTGTCTGTTTGTGGCTGACTTTTGAGATTGTAATAAGGACATGGATTTGTTTGTTTGTGGCTGACTTTTGAGATTGTAATTAGGACATGGATTTGTATGTTTGTGGCTGACTTTTGAGATTGTAATCAGGACATGGATTTGTATGTTTGTGGCTGACTTTTGAGATTGTAATTAGGACATGGATTTGTATGTTTGTGGCTGACTTTTGAGATTGTAATTAGGACATGGATTTGTATGTTTGTGGCTGACTTTTGAGATTGTAATTAGGACATGGATTAGTTTGTTTGTGGCTGACTTTTGAGATTGTAATCAGGACATGGACCGGTATGTTTGTGTTTGATTCGCAGATATTTTTTGTTCATATGCTACATGTTATTGTTTAAGGTTAAAGGAACTTGTACATTTATACACTTTGTACTGAACATATCATCGTAAAAGTCAGATTTACTTTAAGTTAATGTTAAAAACGTCTGATAGTTATATCAGAAATCTTCTAAAAATTACTGCATGCTTAAGTCTTTACAGAATATAGATGATTTAATGGCTGGCATAGAATTTATTTGGTTCCTAACGAAATAGTTATTAAATGAATGTTTTAACGAAGAGGAAAAAAACTGTAAAGATGTTGTTATTCTCGTTAGAAAGTCTTCTCAGAGATTGTATAGAAAGAAGAGAACAGCTGACGGGTTGGTATCATATAATCATCATTATCAATAACGTGCCTCAAGTCTTAAAAAACTAACAAACAAACTCAGCTTGTATCAGTATACAAGTGGATATTTACAAATATTTGTGTTTTCGTTAACACCATTTATTATTTGTGGTATATTTGTGGTGTTCATATAAGAATTAATGTAGGTTCAGGGATTGTAGACTTGCTTTTAACTCATTCGTGCTGTAATTGAGACTTGCTGCACAGCATCACAGGTAAGATTTCATTATTTATATTTTTATACAATGAGTCCTTATTCTAATTTTTGACTATGTGTATTTGCGGACCACTGATCCTGCAATAATACAACAACCATACCACTGGACATTTACTCCAGTGACCGTACAAAGTCTTTATAATTATTGGTTCCAATATATTTAGATTGTCTACTTCGACTGCTTCTGTCAATAACTTTCAATATTTCGTGTTTTTCACTGCGTTTGCTGGTGCCAAATGCATTTTTCCAGTTCAATTTTCAATTTTTCTTTATCAATAGTAAATGGAATCGCATTCCTTACAAATTAAAATATTACACACATGGCGGGTGTAGCTAGTTAAACAGGAGGTGCTTACCCTTCCGAAGCATCTGGTCTCCCATCCCTGGTGTCAGTTCACGTGTCTAACCTGACTTGTCAGTTCAAAAGTTTTTACTTTGCTTCTGGATTGTGATTCGAACATGGATTAGTATGTTTGTTTTTGATTCAGGACTACATATATTAAGCTTTAAATATAAAAATCCTTTGCTCAACGTTAACTCGGGACATTCTGCATACTATTATATTCAGTTAGACAACTATATCTTCTTTGATTGTCTTAACTGCATTTTGGCGATTATAGTAAATTAATATTGAATTATTTTGTTCATATCGTAATTATTTCGGATGCCAGTATAAAACCATATCACTTTATTCCATAATGTCGTTATGTCGGGTGAACGTCTAAAGCCATATCACTTTATTCCATAATGTCGTTATGTCGGTTGAACGTCTAAAGCCATACAACTTAACTCTATAACTCTTTACTGCTATTATGTCGAGTATCTGTCTAAAACAATATTTCATATCGTCATTATTCCGGATGCCAGTCTAGAGCCATATTACAATATTCCATAATGCAGTTATGTCGACTGAATGTCTAACACCATACAACTCACTCTACACTGTATACTGCTATTATGTCCCCGTGTAAAACAATATTTTCTATTGTCCTAGTGTCGTGTGCACGTCTAAGACACTACATCCTATTGATAACCTGTTGGTTGCCAGTCTATGGCCATACCGCTGGACTACTTATTGGCATTATGATTGGTACCCATTTAAAGCCATACAACGCCTTGCAATTATGCTGGGTACCCTTCTGAACCAATGACACTACAGTCCAACGTACCTTAAAGGCGCTTCTATATGAGGGTCACCTGCTTATAAAGGCCAGTAGAATTGTATTCCAATTGTTCTTTATTCATAAATTTTGAACTTGTATATAAAGGCCAACTGCCCATAAAGGCCACTTTTACTGTTCTCTTGGGTGGCCTTTATAGACGGTATAACTGTACTTTGCTTTAAATCGGGTGTCCCTGTATAAATTCTGAAGGTTTATGACATATGTTTCCGATATAAGTTGATCCTGCTTCTGCGTGTTTTACCCAGTAACGTTGGCTTTTACAAAGTACATTTCATTCTCTTTACATTATGTATATTTTATTGACTTATCAGAAGCTTTAACACCACCGGCGGAGTTATATAATTATGTTTCAGTAAGTAATCAGCCCCTTAAATCATTATCTAGCTAACATAAATGAACGCCTACTGATAGCTAATTAAAACGTGTAAAATCATCAAAGTTCTAGCCACAGAGAGGTCAACGAGGTCAAGAATTAAAACTTCTAGATAACGTTTTATATTAATACATATATTTGTACCAATCTAGTGATTTTTTTAAAAATAACCTCGATTTTAAAGCAGTGTTGATGATAACATCACGCAGTTATAGAATGTTGTACGGCGTGAGTGTTACTGGTTTTATGGTGTTTTTTCACCTACGAAACAGCAGATTTATTAATTGGGTGATAACAAAATGTATGCAGTGAGAGATTAAAATGAAGTATAAATTTCTAAAATTGACTTTTAAAATATGCAGAATTATTACTTAATGTCTTATAAAGATTACCAACTGTACTGGCACTGTAAACGTGTTAAATTTCGCGTGTATTTATTTTCGCGGTATAGGAAATTTAGACATATCCGCGTAACTTTTAAATTTTGACAGTTTTAAAATATGCACTATAAAACAATAAGCATAGTATAATTTTCGCTTGGTAATAATTTTCGCGCAAAGCAAACGACCGCGAAATAAGCGAAAATCAGTATACCGCAAAAATAAATACTTTTACAGTATGTTTCTACAGGAACTTTATACAATGTACAACATAGCAATCTGCTTGTAATTAACTTTGGAGATTTTCCTTTTTCTATTCAGCAATATACCTGGTTCTCCTCCTTATGGTGTATTTGTTTCATAGTTAATATGCTATGGTAGAGCTTGTTTCCACCACGGAAAATTTATACAACAAAAACAACTGCTTGCAAAAAGTGTGACGACTTTCCTTTTTTATTTAACAATGATGTATTTGTTTCATAGCTAATACGCCACGGTAGAGATTGTTTCTACTACGGGAACTTTATACAATGTATCAAGTGCATGCAAATAACCAGTTGACTCAGAGATATTGCAAGCCTAGACTTAAACAAGTGTGACAACTTTCCTTTTTTATTCAGCAATATGCCCGCTTTTCTTCTTAAACTGTATTTGTTACACAGCTAATAGAAGGCTTATTTCCGCTATGTGAACTTGATATATCAAAGCATTCTGCTTGCAAATAAATTGTTAACGCAGGAATTTTGCAAGTCTAGACTTTTTAGGCCCTCAAAAAGTTTTATTGCCGCCATCACAGTACTATGATGTCAATGTATACAACACTGCCTTGGATAGATTTGACGTCTCATAGTTCCATGTGCCTTACACTCACAATTTTCATTATACACGTGGCGGGTGTAGCTAGCTAATCAGGAGGTACTTGAAGTACCCGATTTCACTTCGTCTGTAAATAATCAGGTAATAATTATTTTTTAAAGAATAATTAACTGAAGTTTTACTTAATTGTCCAGTTTCCAAAGTTTAAAAATCTACTTTTAGGATTGCAATTTAAACATGGACCGATATGCGTGTGGTTGATATGTAACTATTAATTATTAATGCATAGCAGCATATAAGTATTACGATATCAAACGGGAATAAATTGTATCTGTGGGGTTTCTTACCATTTTTAAATTATGTGGAATGTTTAGGGGTCTCAAAATAATCAGACTATCTAAAACATTTAAATTAGAAAGACAATATTTTCAACTTAAACATAATGTACTCGTTACCAAAATATGACACAAAATAACTTAATGATAGAGACAGTCCAAAAGGACAGACAAGAAAGGACAAAACATATTTGATCCATTCACCATAAATATCCTTCTTAGAACTGGGTATTTGTGTAAATGTTCAGCGTTGTGTAAATTAGAAGGGCCACAACCATCACACTGTTTACAACCATTGGTCCAGTATTATACACATTTATGTTTAAAAACAACCCAGTATTAAAGTTGTAAAAAATATAGAGATGTATTTTAGCCTGTTGAATCGAAACGAATTAATATATAAGTACATGTTAAATTCTTCTCATATCACAGTATTGTTGATAAGTTTGATGTGTCTAGGATTTCCCTGGATATATTTGACGTCCCATAGTTCCATTTTCCTTTCACACAATTTTGTTTACACACGTGGCGGATGTAGCTAGCTAAGCAGGAGTTGCTTACTATTCCGGAGCAACCGGCCTCACTTCCCTGGTGGGAATTTACGTGTCTAACCTGCCGTGTCAGTTCCAAAGTTTTTAGTTCACCTGACCGAAAGGTCATGTGAGCTTATGTCATAGCGCAGCGTGTGTATGTGCGTGCGTGTGTGTGTGTGTGTGTGTATGCATGCGTCGTTAACACCTATTTTCGACATCTCCTCTGAAACTACATGACAGATTTCAATGTAACTTGGTGAGAAGTATATATGGCCCGGTGCAATTTAGATTTGTTCGTGGCGTTGCCATGGCTACCATAACTAGGTCAAGGTGACCTAGGGATGCAAAAATCTTAAAAGATCTTCTTCTCCAAAACAAACTATTGGAGAAAAATCCTGATGTGATATTTGGCTTCTCTAGGGTCTTAAGCCTATAGTTTGTTCATTTTGTGAAATTCGGACAAAAAATAGGTTACGCGTTTTTGCTTTTAGTTTTGGAAAAATCGTAAAATAGGTTCAAATTGTTATAAATTGACTATTTGACCAGATAATGACATGGAATTTTCAGTTTTGACATATTCTTGTAATTATCTTCAAAATGAGGTCAAGGTCAATTGTAAAGGTCATGATCTAATTTTTTTTGGCCTCTGATTTTAATTATTATCTGGAAAACTATAAACTTTTTGTATAGACATGTATATTAAATTGTTGTAGATATTGATACAACGATCATTTTGATGTATAGAACAAGGTCATGGGTTCAAAGGTCAAGGTCACAGATGCGAAACAATACCGAAATAATTAATTATCTCGAAAACTATAAACTTTTGTTAGACATGTATATTAGAATATTGTTGGTATTGATGTAATGATCATTTTGATACATAGATTAAGGTCATGAGTTCAAAGTTTAAGGTCATAGATGGAAAAGAATACTGAAATGGTAAAGTATCCTGAAAACTATTAACGTTTTGTATAGGCATGTATATCAGAATGTTGTAGGTATTGATACAACAATCATTTTAATGTATAGACAAAGGTCATGAGTTCAAATGTCAAGGTCACAGATGCGAAACAGTGCTGAAATGATTAATTATCTAAAAAAAACTATACATTTTTTATAGGCATGTAGGTATTGGCCTCACAAAGATTTTGATACAATTATTAATAAAGGTCATACGTTCAAGGGTCAAGGTCACAGATACCATAAAATCCCTAAATGGCCTTTTTATTTTACTTTTGTACTACTAGTATTGTTTTTACTATTGTAGCCTCAAATCGTTAATATTATGAAAGAGTTTGACATTTGACATTTGAGCTATTATTTACCAGGTGAGCGTATCAGGCCCAATGGGCCTCTTGTTTCTTTGCTTCTGGTTTGTGATTCGGACATGGATTAGTATTTTTTTTTTATATGATATCCTTTCTAAAACACCAGTATATATATATTTCAGCAGACCACTTGTTGCAATCTTTTATGAAGTCATATTTTAACAGTTTTGCAGTCATTTTGCGGTTCTGGTATACATATAGCTATAAGAACACTTTACGGATACAGAAAATCTAGTTTCTTAATATTATTCTTAATAATTTACGAGATTATACTTCGTTTCGTTTGGAAAGTTACAATATACCTTTCCTCTTACTTTGCTGTGTAATAATAAAGATATTTTTGGTGTGTTAAATAAATAAGACATAAAGACAATATAAATGGCAATGTAAATTCATTATAAATGTGTTACCATTAATTTGTTGGATTGCATATCAAAGGTACATGTAATATTCGATATAGCATACTTTATTTTATACACATTACATCATAACAAAACACGTGTGAAATGCACGGAATGTAATCAGTGATACACGAGCTGACTTCACTGTATCTGTATAAATCTGCCATTGTTGTAGCGTGTCAGATATCATTATGTCAACACTTTCTGATTAATGTATCAGTACTTCAGTGAGCACTCTCTCTAGTAAAACCGTGATAAGAAGAGTTACAAAAGGCTATAACACTCATTATTGTCAGAGGAAAGTTCAACTTGGTTGTGAGCAGTTGGGGCAGGCAACCTGTCATGATAAGTCCTCGTGAAATAACAATAAAAAACTAATTTCTCCTTGAATAATACAGTATCATATTACAGATTTATAAAATGAAGTTCAAGAATAGGTCAGAAGTAGTGCTTATCTCATGATTTGTTGATATCAATCAAAAACAAACATACAAATCCATGTCCAAATCACAATCCAGAAGCAAAGTAAAAACTTTGGAACTGACAAGTTAGGTTAAACACGTGAACTTCCACCAGGGAGTGAGCTGGGTGTTCCATAAGGGTAAGCACCTCTTGTTAGCAAGCTACACCCGCCACGTGTGAAATCAAAATTGAAAGGAACATGAAGCTATGAGACGTCAAACCTATCCAGGGCAATCCTGGACACAGAGACATCAAACTTATGAACAATACTGTGATGACGGCCATAAAACTTATTGAGGGCATTGATAAACCTAGGCTTGCAATTTATTTGCTAGCAGCCTATTTCGTTGTACAAAGTCTCTGTAGTGGGAACAGGCTCTTGCATAGCGTATTAATTGGAAAACAAATACAACATAAGCAAGAGAGCAAGATTTCTGTTTTCAAAACGTAATAACTACAACTTTTGCTATTGTTAACTGTTTTTGTGCAAGCAATATGTTCTGCTTTTCTTGCTAATGGCGTAATTGTAACACAGTTAGGAAGCTATGGTAGAGTTTGTAACCCCATACGGGAGTTTTATACATGTATAACGAAACAGCGCTTACTAATTAATTGTTGATTCATGGATATAGGCTTATAAAAGGCCACAAAAAGTTTTATGGCCGTCATCACAGTACTGTTGATAAGTCTGATGTCTCTATATATAAAAAAAATACTAATCCATGTCCGAATCACAATCCAGAAGCAAAGTAAAAACGTTGGAATTGACAATGTAGGTTAGACACGTGAACTTCTACCAGGAAAGTGAGGCTGGGTAATCCGGAAGGGTAAGCACCTCCTGTTTAGCTAGCTACAACCGCCACGTGTGTAATCAAAATTGTGTGAAAGGAACATGGAACTATAAGACGTCAAACATATCCAGGGCAATCCTAGACTCAGAAACAAAACTTATCAACAATATTGTGACGGCGGCCATAAAACTTATTGAGGGCATTGATAAACCTAGGCTTACAATATCCCTGAGTCACCAATTTATTTGCTAGCAGCCTATTTCGTTGTACAAAGTCCCTGTAGTGGGAACAACATCTACTATAGCGTATTAATTGGAAAACAAATACACCATAAGCAAGAGAGCAAGATATCTGTTTTCAAAACGTAATAACTACAATTTTTGCTATTGTTATCTGTTTTAATGCAAGCAATATGTTCCGCTTTTCTTGCATATGGCGTATCACATTTAACAAGCTATATATAGTTTGTACCCCTACGGGAGTTTTATACAGGTATAACGAAACAACGCTCAAAAAGTAATTATTGATTCATTGATATTGCATGTCTAGGCTTATAAAAGGCCACAAAAAGTTTTATAGCCGTCATCACAATATTGTTGATAAGATTGATGTCTCTATATCCATGATAACCCTGGATATATTTGACGTTCCAAGTTCCGTGTTCCTTTTATTCCTAATTTCGATTTAACATGTGGTGTTGCTACATAGAAAGGAAGTGCTTACCCTTCCGGAGATTGCGGCCTCACTTCACTGGTAGACGTGCACGAGTTTAACTTAGATTGAAATTGCGATTTGGATTGAGTTGGTATGTTTGATTTTGATTTGATAGTAAAAATTCATTTCGTCAATTAAAATGCCACATAAACAGGTACACACTTCTAGTATAATGAACTTCTTCAATTAATAATTGGCACCATATCTATAAGAAATATGTATTTTACAGTAGCTGTTCTCCGGTACAAACATAACATATTATGTGGAGATATTAATATTGGTGATAACATAATACATCATGGTATCTCTTAAAATCAGTATAAATGTTGGGCGGTCCGAACTCTGATATAAAATTAGGTCAACATCAGAAATGGAAAAGTGATGTTCAACAAATATTAGACGATAGCAAAGTATAAGATAGCAAGAGTGTCTACAACATATCATAACATCTCGTAAATAAAAAAAGTTGTTTCTGAATTGCTTATAGTACCAAAACTCGCGTTACACTATCTCGTAAATAAAGCGAGGTGTTTCCTCAACTGCTTCCTCAAACATCAAACTACCTACAAGTAGAAATCGTATGATAGATGATTTTATTTTTTCATGAAGTAAGTAATTGGTAAATCAATTCTGATACTGAAGTAAACCAATCATTCAGAATACGAAGCGTGAATTATCTGTTTTATCACAAACACATGCTTTAATCTGTCAACACTTTCCATTGCTATGTATTTATTTAGATTAAGCGTTTATGGTTCAATATTGTCAGAGACCTGCATGTTCCTTATCATCACAGATATCAATACTTAACTTTATAAAGATTTACTGTAGTAAGATAAGGGTAATTAAGACACATACAGAGAGCTATATATCAACCCTGTATTTGATTGTTTCTATATCAAGTGGTAATCGTTGTTTAAAAACATTTAAAAATTGAATTTGGTTTATTTTTACTTTTAAGAATTGAATTTAAAATTCATTCAGATCATTTAGGGATAACACGAAAAGATGCAGTGCACATCAGGTTATTCACAATACGAATATTTAAATCAAATTCAATTGTTATAATTAAATTCCTGATAAGAAATTTGGAACGTTTTATATGATTTTGATCAATTGAATCAATTTTTAAAAACTATTGTCAAATAAAAATGCAGAATATTACATTTACTACACTATCCGTCATAATAAACGTCAGCATAATTGCATTGGTATTAGTAATGTAACACTCAGTTTCCGCCATTAGGCAATTTGATTTTTTTGTACTTTTCATCCGATGGAATTGTAACAAGATTGTCAAATTAATAGATAAAACAAACATACAATTCCATGTCCAAATCACAATAAAAAAAAACAAGGTAAAATCTTTGAAACTAGCAATTAAAATTAAGCACGCGAGCTTAAACCAGATAAGTAAGATCGGGTGCTCCGAATGGCAAGCCTCTTGTTCAGCTAGCTACTCCCGTCGCGTATAAAATTAAATTGTGAATAAAAGGAATATTGAACATTGGTAGGTTAAATATACCCAGGATAATTTTGGATACAGATACACCATTTACTTCAAACTTTTTTCACAAACAATAAAAATATTTATAACAAAATAGAAGCCATTTGTCAGTAGCAATCTAAGGCAATAAAAAGATCTATAAATCATACACATTTTGACGTTTTAATATAATATAATATATATATATATATATATATATATATATATATATATATATATATATAGACCGCTGTCAAGATGTTCCTTGATAAACTTAGTCAGATATAGGTAATAATAAGACGCCAAAACATGCAACAGGGAAGCATGTTGTTCGATATGTTATGTAATTTCCAGTATTATAATAGATAACTCAAATGTTAAGGTTAAAGGTCATAACAAGAGTAAGACGATTGTGATTTTTTCTTTCATCAATAGTTAAAACCTCGTACTACTTTATTAATGTATGATAAAATCTCAAACTGATCAAACAAATGTTGTCTGACATTATCTCCCTTTATTGAAAGCTTTAGAAGTTGTCTGACATTATCTCCCTTCAAAAATCGTTTGATGTTATCTATAACCCATGTTTTATTTATTTATAACTTTTTGTCTTCATAAATCGGTCAATGAACAAAAATATTAAACGATTTTATAAAGAATTGTGTTATATCTATTTTAAGAAAACCATAAAGGTTTTGTGATGTATTTTGAAGTAATTGTTTCTAAAATTATCAATCAATCATATTATAATGAGAGTTTACACACATTTTACATTAACGATTTTAGAGATAATATGTTTTGTAGACAACTCACATCATAAGTAATTATAATACCTTTATTGACGAGCAATCCAGATGTTAAAACTATTATACTGTGTAATTATATAGATGATATACGTATCTTCTTTATTGTTTACGGAAGCTAAAATTTACCAAAAATAGTGATGTTTAAAAAGGAAATGAAATATAATTATTTGTGACTGAATAACAAGTTATTGACAAAAACTGAAAAACCATTAACCCAAAAAAAACACGAAACTAACTAAATAATAATCAAAGCTAAAAAAGAAGATTGCACTGATAACGCACAAACAGGAAGGAAATTTCAACTAATATGCATGTACAATGTACTTTGTTATAGTCAATGCTACAAAGACCAGTTAGTATTATACAAACAATCAAAAACAAACATACTAATCCATGTCCGAATCACAATCCAGAAGCAAAGTAAAAACTTTGGAACTGACAAGTTAGGTTAGACACGTGAACTTCCACCAGGGAAGCACCTCCTGTTTAGCTAACTACACCTGCCACGAACAATAATCGCAGCTAAACAAGCACAAGCACACACGCCTTGACCTCTGACAACAAATATCCGTACCATGGACAGCAACTGGACCAAAACTCCAACAATGTCACTACAGAACCACTAGAAGGTACTCAGTCAATCCAACCACTATGTAATTTTGGATCTGAGAAGGATACTGTGTTTATTGTGCAGTGATCTTAGTTTTGTTGGCTTTTTTATTCGCTTCATTTGGAACATTGAGCTCCGTATACGTACTGTTTAATTTTTTATTCTTTGCACTTCTAGATTTTTATAAAGGTACACAGATACAAACAAATCTATCAGTATTGATGCAATCTGATTCAGCATCTAACTGTAACAACATAATTAATTATATATAGTGTGAACCTGTCGCTATCAATCTATATTGGTGCAAAATAAGATAGATTGTAATCTCGCCTGATTGGTATACTTCCCGCGAATAAAAGAATGGTTGATATGCAGAGAAAGTATTACGTTAAATCGTGTTTATCAAACTGAGGACGGCGTATTGTTTTGATTCTTAACACATTAATACTTACATATAAATTGAGGTCACTGACATATTCATTGGAATTGCTTAAAATTAATTGAGGTCACTGACATATTAATTAAAGCCAATAACATATTAATTGGAGCCACTAACATTAATTAAGGATCACACACTAATCGATGAATAGCGTTGTTTGTAGCTAAAATCATTTGGTGGAACACTGAAATACAATGTAAACTTCATCGATCGCTAATCTAGGAGTTTCAATATCTATTTGCAATATTTCTTATTTTTTCTGATAAATCAGTCAAGTTATAGATAGTCAATCAAAGTTTTAATGATTAAAATAAAAAACAATTCTGAAAAAACATTAAACCATATTTAATGATGCAACCCAAATAGCTTATCACTTGCGCTTCGATTGGGTATATTCAATAAGTCAGTGATTCGCGTGTGTATTCTTGCTCAGGTATTTGAAAACTTGTATTAATTTATATATTATATTATTACTTTAAAATAAAGATATTGTAACACGCATACATGTAGATTTAAATTGTTTTCTGTTGATTGCAAATAAACCAGAATTTATACCAAGGCCATGCAAGGAAAGTCTAGGCAATTGTTTGGCATTACATTTTATTATTTAAAGCACCCAGTCTCACTTCCCTGATTCACTTGTTAATTTTATTTTGTCTTTTTTCAAAGTATTTACTTTGATTTTTTTACAAGACAGGAAAGACAAAGACATTCGCATTGCTGTTTATAAATCTCCCAACGGGCACTGGAGCAAATGGTTTTTAGTGTGATATAGCACCATTTAGCAGAGTTCACCACCCGACTTATGGTACCACCGATTTTCCATAAATTTAGAATTCAAAATTAAAAATAAATTTATTATTTTACCAAACAATGAAACAACAAACAATTACATTTTAATAGGTCGATCTTAGTGTTTGTTTCCATTGTGGAAGTTAACGTGTTTAACCTAACTTCTCAGTTTCAAAGTTTTTTCTTTGCCTTGCTTCTGGATTGTGATTCAGACTTAAATTAGTATGTTTGTTTTTTATTTGCAATACAATTAATTAACAACTTTTTGCGATATAGTTTAAACTGTGCGGTTCCATTTACTTCAAAATCCTTTTGGGGCGTTTTCTTACATTGTCATTAACTTTTCCATGACGACTAAATATATCCTCTGTTTATTGTTCCTGTATAAAGTCTAATTGTGTATAGAAAAATTCGCATTTGCACGGCCATGTCTATTTCGCGTGGTTTTTCTTTTTTTTCTTTAAATTGTTTTTCGGTATTCTGTTCATTTAAATAAAATGGCATTGTTCAATGTTGACACTTTGCTTGCAGATTGCTTGTTTGTGGTATTTATATTTCAATATGTATTTATTTAAAGCAATAAATGATTTATAGTACACCCGTTGATTTTGTAATGCTAAGGTAATTCTGCTAAATAAGATTAAATTCACAGATAAGAATCTAATAAAACAACCAAAATATATGATAATCAAAAACAAACATATTAATTCATGTCCGAATCACAATCCAGAAGCAAAGTAAAAACTTTGGAACTGACAAGGTTAGACACGTGAACCTCCACCAGGGAAGTGAGGCGGGGTGCTCCGGAAGGATAAGCACCTCCTGTTTAGCTAGCTAGACCCACCACGTGTGTATAATTGTGTCTTTTGTCTTTGACTCATTACACAATATAATATTTAATGACTATTGTCTTGATTTAAAGATGATGAAGTAAGGACCCCATTTTGTCTAATGTTTTCTACTGTTATTACAAATCTAGGGACTCTAGATATTCAATGAAAAATCACAATTGCTTCTCCTGCTTAAGGTGGATTTGTTTCACAATTAATACGCTATATGGTAGAGATTGTGCCCACTATAAGAAGCAAGCCTCTTACAGTTAAATTGTTGATACAAGGATTGCAGGCTTAGGTTTATATAGGCTTTCAAAAAGTGTTATGGTCGCCATCACAATATTATTAATATGTTTATTGTCTCGGTATTTAAAATTACCGTGTGTATAGTTGAGGTCACATCGTTCCATGGTCCTTTCATTACTAATTTTGATTACACATGACGGATGTAGCTAGCTTAACAGGAGGTGCTTATCATTCCGGAGCACCTGTCCTCACTTCCCTGGTGGAAGTTCACGTGTTTAACCTAATTTGTCGGCTTCAAAGCTTTAACTTTGTTTTGGGATATGAACATCGATTGTTATATTAGTTTTTTATTTTCATTATCAAAAAGATCCGCATCTATCTTAAACATTATTTTTTCTCAAAAAATTAAGCTATGCTTAAAAGTATTGACTTAGCTGATTTTGTGAAAAACATTTTTGTCGTTCGTTTTTTTTTTATTTCAACATCTTAAAAATGTTTGGATTTCAACATTTTTATCCAAGATCCATTGATAAGGAATTTGATTCCGAAAGGGCCGACTAGTGCGCCAAAATTAAAACATGTTCAGTAATAATAAAAAGGCAAACTCTAGCTCTCTTAAACAAACAGGCAACCGTTTAATTGCTATGAGACCACGATTATTATGTAACTTTTTACATGCTGCATTCTCTTCTTTTGGCTGTCTTTTTTCATCTGCACAACACAGGGATACTTAGTAATTGATAAAATTCTCTGATTAACCGTATAACTATATAAAATGAAATGTCGTAATAAGTTATATCAGACTGATGTTACCAATCTATATATCTGAAATATTTGATGGATGAGCATTATACCTGTCTGATAGAATCAGTAAGAATTATATAATGTCTGGTGTAGAGTATCCGTCTTGTTATTCAAACTGAAGACTGCGTATTGACGGGATTATTAACATATTAACTCTGTTCAATTTCACATTAATATGGGTCACAAACATATTGTTGGAATGTTCACTCATTTGTGTTTTCGTAGTTGTATATCATATCAAAAACGTTAACTTACTGCTTGGTTATTTATAAAAACAGAGTAAGACAGGAGGACATGTCCTTCCGGAGACCCAAACATCACCTTCATGGCGGAAGATCATATGTTTGACAAATTTTGCCAGTTTATACCTTTCCGGAGCATCAGACCTCACCTTCCTGCCGGAAGTTCATGTGTTTGACTAATTTGGCTAGCTTTAACCATGCGTAGTGATTGTTATTTGAAGAAAGATCTCGGTATAGTTGTTTTCGATTTGGATATAAAGTGAAGTAATTTGATTATTTATTGTATTTTTATTTAATCATTTATTGTTAGTTGTATTTTTATTTAATCTTTAATTGTTAACTGCCTTTTTTAATTTTATTGAAAAGTCGTTGAAGGTTATGATGGTTGCTCAATGAACCTCGATTACAGTCTTTCACTAATAACCTAATAAGTCATGTTGCATTAAATGTTTTCATTTCCTAGCTACATGTATCTGTCATTGACTTGTCATTAAGAGGCATAAATGAATAAAGATTAGACCCGGAGGAAATCAATAACTTAATTTTTGTTGTTTTGACAGAGAATTGTTTCTACTTTTCAATTTTAAATATTGCAGAACAAAGCTAATGATACAAAATCTTCATGTGCAATGTCTAATCTTTGTATGGAAAGGTTTTTGTCATGTGTGCTTTGTATATTAAAATTCAGCCAATGTTTTTATCATTATCTACAAAAATATTTTTGTTTTCTATTAAATATCGAAGTTTAAAATTAAACAATAATTCCTTATTCTAAAGATAATACCTGAAGAATTGTACCATTTGCTAAAAATAAAAGTGTTGTTTTAAATATCACAACTAAGAACACTAATACTGTCGGCAATATAGAAATACTTTTAACAATTTTTCCAAATATAAGTTTTTGCTGTGTAACTCTCTTGTAACTAACGCTGTTTGGTAGTATAAAGCTTTGTAATTATGATTTTTAAAGTGTTTGTATTTATGAATCATTCTATGTACAATAAGTGAGATGGTTGAGGGCTCTCCAGTAGTACTATTACTACAACACTTGGCATTTATCACTCCAGTGTCCGTCCAAAGTCGGGTATTTATAACCAGGGGTCCCAGTATCTGTTTCTGTTGTCTTCGTAGTTTTTTTAAACTCATATTGTTTCGTGTTCTTGGTTTCGTTGGCTACTGCCAAGAACATCTTTTATCATTTGCAATTTCCCTTGCTCTATAGACCAATCATTCACGTCACTGTTGTCATTGTAATTCATCAATTAACAGCACATGATGCACGTTACATTTTTGACCCATGTTATGTGACAAAATTTTAACAGTAGCAAAAACTACTGTGTTATTGAAATATTAAAAAGCAAAAAAATTTCCAACAATGGTATGTTATTCCAATCAGTTGTCTTTCTTGATACAACGTTAACGCTATTGGTTATTTATTACTTAACCTGAAGCACTAGTACTAAATTAGAAACAACAATGGACATATGGTAAAATACTTCTGATATTACTCTGGTCATCAGTACGTATTATTTCATTTTTATTACATTTTACATATAATGACAAGACAACTGATCAAGAAACAAAGCCCAAATTTGTATTTCTTCTGTTCATCATAACGAAATCTTTCCTTGGGTTGTTGGTCTTGGGGAAAATAAATTTTGGTTTCACAATTTTGGTCCAAGCAACACTGATGAGGAATTGTATTTCGAAACGACCGTCTAGTGCTGTAAAATTAAAATTTCAGTACTGTGTTAATGTCAAGATTTAACCTTATAGTTAAACGGAACTAAAGAGGGAAACTGCACTGTATCTTAATAACAATCGATATAATATTTTACCATTTTAGCACAATGCCTTCCAAATTAAGTAAAAATTTACGAAATAAAAAATTCCATTTTACTAATAAACAGAATCACACATTTAGATTATGAAGAATGCGATAAACTTTTACATTGCCAAGGGACATGTTCAACCGGAAGTTAATTACCGAATCCATTGATCGTTCAACGGTGATATTACCCTCATTCAGAACATGCTAATCACGTGACTGAGGTCACTGATTGATAATTCACTTTAACATCGCGATTCATTAATGTGAGAATATTCCTCCCTAATAATACCATTCAGGTTTTAGGTTCATTCAAAGTAATGATACTGTCATAAAGAAATACATGTAGCTTGAAGCCTTTACCGTATTTATGTTCAATAATCTTTAGATGATGTAAAAACTGAAAAGATAATGAGCTCGTACAGCTTCCGTTAAAAGCGTTGCGTGATCGGTGTAGGCAAGTACAATAATGTGCATTCTGAAAAAGGTGTGTATTTAGGCCATGTCGTGGTGATGTTTCGTTGTAAATTATTGTATTTTATTAAAGAAACAGCCAATCATGTTCATAAAGACCATCAAGGGGAACCAGTAAGAATGGCATTTATTGGGAGCAGTCCCTTATATACAATATATTATATTTATATAATGTGAAAGAAAGAGCAATTGGAACATTTTATTGGCCTTTAAAAGTAGATGATCTTACATTTACACACCAGTTCATGTGCAAATCATAATCCAAAAAGCAAAGGAAAAATATAAAAAGTTGCAAATAAAATTAAGCACGTGAACTTTCAATAGAAAACTGATGCCAGGTGCCCCGGAAGAGTAAGCACCCCTGTTTACATCGCTTCACCTGCACATGTTACAATAAATGAGAATGAAAAGAGCATGGTGCTATTTGACGTCGAATATATACAGGATAATTTTGGAAACAGCAACATTTGTTAAAATATCTTTATACATAGAAGATTTATTGTAAATTGTTGCATATTTGATAACATGGGGTACTCATTAATGGTAGAACGACAAAGTAATTTAACCTTAGATGATCTTCTAGTTACTCCAATCAATAACTTCTATATAACAAGTTGTCACGAGACTTTATAACTACATCAATCAGTATTAGGTTTCGTGATGATGATGGTGATGGAGAAATGAAAAATCAATACGCCAAAACTTAATTTGGTCATACAACAGGTTCTTTATGAAACCATTACACGTTACTAAAGACAACGATATGACCTTGTTTATATTTTACAACAAGGTTATCTATTATAAGGTACGTGGTGGGTGTACACAGGAGGTTTTTAACTTACTGGACATCCGGCTTCAGTTCCCTGATGGAATTTTACGTGTTCGCTTAATTTACCCTTTTTAAATTCTATTTTACCTTCCTTTTAGAAAATACGTCGCAGTAAACATTAAAACTTTTGATATGGACTAGCTGGACATCTTATTACAAGTGTTCTTAATATAATTAAAACCAGACACATATATGTTCAAATCACAATTCAATAAAGTATTTATAAAAAGAAAGTAGCAAAGTTAGTAAAACATGTTATCTTCCACTAGGGATATGAGACCGGTTTCTATTGAAAGGTTATCATGGGCTGTCTATTTAGCTATATCCGCTACGTTTTGAAATCAAAATTGAAAATTAGAGGAACATTGAACTATCAGACATCAAATATATCAAAGATAATTTTGAATACAGATATATCATGCTTATCTACAATATTGTTTTGAGGGTCATAAAACGTGTTGATGGCAACCGGTAACCTAGCCTTGCGGCATCCCTTTTTCGTGATCAGCTTTAGTCGTTTTAGAAACTTCCCGCCGTTTGGAACAAACTCTAACATAAATCGTAAATAATTTTTCAATTTCGATGACAGAAGGTTCTTACTTATCTGGAGTATCTGGCGTAAATCCCCGAGAGAAGTATGCTTGTTTTATTTTATCATCCAGTTTCCCAGTTTTTATTTTGCTTTTTGGATTGATTGTGATTTAAACATTGATAGACATGTTTTATATGATTTTTCGTTGGTTTTTTTTTTGTTTATTATCAAGTTTATTTTTCTAACCTCAACTCGTGAATATTTTTATTTCGTCACTTTGATTATGGCATCACCATATATAATTGGATGTTATAGTTTCAGGTCCTAAAAGATTTACGTTAAAAATGCAAACTAGTTTTGTTATTGAATTTGGTAAGACTACAAGAATACCATGCTTACACATGCGTGGTATAATCCTAACATTCAAAATAACATGATTTTAATTGATCAATATCCCCTTGTGAGAATTTTAAAACCACTATTAGTGATAATTTGCATACAGCGTTAATTGTACAACAGTCATGATAATGTAACAGTAATCCTGTTAATATCGTCAAATCGCGTGTTATTTTGTAGTTTAATGTGCATTTTATATTCTTGTTACACGTTTTCACTAGTAACTGTTGTGTTTGGTTTTAAAGTTGTATAATTATCAGAGATTAAACCATTGTTGCCATTAACATTTCTGCATTTTTTCCATTTTTTTGGGGTATGTTTTAATCAACTGAACTGACTTGTAATATCATTTTAATATGAATAATGTATTGCGCTTGTCTCTTGCCATTAAAAATGTTCAAGTGACATTCCCTTGTTACAACATTTTAATTGTATTGTGGTTGTATCTATTCAAGCGACATTCAAAAATGCCTACTGTCTGTTAATTGCCTCTCTGGCTCTACAAAGAGGTACTTTTAATAAAAAACAAACATACTATTCTACAAGCAATGTAAAATCTTTTGAACTGACAAGTTCGGTTAGACACGTGAACTTATATCAAGGAAGTGAGGCTGGGTGTCCTTGAAGGGTATGCAACGCCTGTTTAGCTAGTAGTTACACCCGTTACTTGTGTAATCAAAATTGAGCGAAAGGAACATGGCAACTCTGGACACAGTGACATCAAACTTATCAACAATACTGTAATAACGGCCATAAAACTTTTTGAGGGCCTTGATAAGCCTAGACTTGCAATATCCCTGACTTTTAATTTTAATTGTAACTTTTAGTTCATATACAATAAGAGAAAAAAC
Source organism: Anadara kagoshimensis (assembly GCA_021292105.1). Classification (NCBI taxonomy): domain Eukaryota; kingdom Metazoa; phylum Mollusca; class Bivalvia; order Arcoida; family Arcidae; genus Anadara; species Anadara kagoshimensis. The sequence goes on along the minus strand of CM037857.1, from coordinate 512,775 downwards.
ATTTTTTCTGAAAAATTGAGCTTAGAACAACGTGACATAAAATATAAATCAGGATCTTTCTCGTCTTGGTTTTGATTGGGGATGTTCATCTTATCCACTTACCCTTCACGAGCTCACGGCCTCACTTCCCTGGTGGAAGTTCACATGTCTAACCTAACTTGCCAGTTCCAAAGTTTTTACTTTTCTTCTTGATTATAATTCGGACATGGATTAGTATGTTAGTTTTTGATCACGATATCGTCATCAATATAAACGCCTAGCAAATATATAATAAACTGTTAAAAATAAAACAGGTTGAATAAACGATCTGTACAATGCTATAAACAAAAACAAACATACTAATCCATGTCCGAATTACAATCCAGAAGCAAAGTAAAAACTTTGGAACTGACAAGTTAGGTTAGATACGTGGACTTCCACCAGGGAAGTGAGGCCGGGTGCTCCGGAAGGGTAAGCACCTCCTGTTTAGCTAGCTACACCCACCACGTGTGTAATCAAAATTGTGTGAAAGGAACAAGGAACTATGAGACGTCAAATATATCCAGGGCAATCCTGGAAACAGAGACATCAAACTTATCAACAATACTGTGATGACGGTCATAAAACTTTTTGAGGGCTTTGATAAGGCTATGCTGGCATATCTCTGACTTTTAATTTTAATTTTACCTTGTAATTCATATACAATAAGAGAGAAACATATTTTTCTGAAAAAGTTGAGCTTAGAACAACGTGACATAAAATATGAATCAGGATCTTTCTCGTGTTAGTTTTGATTGGAGGTGTTCATCTAATCCGCTTACCCTGGAGCACCAGGCCTTACTGCCATGGTGGAAGTTCACGTGTCTAACCTGACTTACCAGTTCCAAAGTTTTTACTTTGCTTCCGGATTGTGATTCAGACATGGATTAGTATGTTAGTTTTTGATCACGATATAGCAATCATATAATAAACTGTTAAAAATAAAACAGGTTGAATCAACGACCTGTACAATGTTATAAACAACTGCTTGTAAGAGGGAAATCATTTTACAAAACCACAGATTTTCGGCAGGGGAATAAATAACGTTTTTACACAGAAGTTGGAATCAAACCGGGTAAGGTGCACTGTGGTCTGTCGTTTTAGGCCACTCGAACGATCGACACCCCGTCTTACATTAGATGTCCGTTCTTATATTATTCATTATACAACATAGCAACTGGTCACAATACCCAGATGAGTTTTAGTCACGTAGTACCTTAATAACGGAAGCTGGCAAAATTGACGAATGTAATAATCAGAAATCTTTATTTCCTTTTACACGTATCTACTGAGAACAACTTAACATAGGCAACAAGATACAATCATAGTAATCCTGTGACTATCAGTCTGAGAGGCTTTATCTAATACAGCTAGTAATTGTGATTATCTTGACGAATGTTGTTAAGATTACATCCATTAGATCCTATAGAGGTTAATTCAGGGCAACATTCACAATTATAGAAGTTATAATAACAGTAATGGAAGTAGAGTATTTGCAAATTATCATACAAAACATGTACAGACAGCACAATTTAGAATACGATACAATAGAAGTTAATGATATAACATCCAAACAAGAGAAAATGTAAGGAAGCGAAACAAGAACACGACAAAATGAAGAAATCAAAGCACGATAACAGACAAAAATGACAAACACATTAAAAACAAAAAAGATAAATTATGATTAGAAGATTAGACTCCGCTAAATCTATTTTGCTGTTTCTGAAATTAACTTGTATTGTGTCAAGTTTGTGTTGACTGTTGCCAAGTACATGCTTTTTAATTAAAACTTATTGTTGTTATCAATGTAAGACGTAATCTTCTTGGTCGTTATAATGTTCAATATTTCGAAGACACAATCTAATATTTTATTGAATATAGATACTTCAATAAGCACCTCCAATCATGTTCCATAATCAAACCGATCAATATTTGTGCAGCCATGCATCACGATAAAGTATATACCCAAAGGAAGAGACAGGAAATTTTAATGGAAAAAGATAAAATTGTAATCCTCTGTCGTATGAGGTGTTTAATTGACTATGATATACGCCAATCAATATCATCATCCAAGTTCATATTTTATAAAACATCAAATCAGCTTAAATAAGTCTACTACTGGTAAGCATGTTAGAGGCTTTCAAATGAATATGAATAAATTATGCTTTTGCCTATTAACTTGTCAATATCACATCCATAATGATTAGTCCGTGCAAAAGATTGTAAGATTTCTTTTCGCGGGAATGTGTTGATGTCTTTTACGCGGGAATATATTGATGTCTCCCACATTAGATGTTTATTGGCCTGCAGGAGTTCTGGTGTTAGCAACATCACTGTTTGAATTCTTTTAAAGTGTGAACTTGTAAATGAGTATTACAGAATCATCTTTAACTATATTTTAGTGCTGTTTTACCCTGCTATAATTACATGTTATTTAGTTCTTCTATAACAAGTGTTAAGTCAGTATCGGTTGTTACATATCACGTAAATTGAGGATTTATTGATTGTAAGAGGAACTGCTGATCAGAAGTGGTAAGTAAAGAATAAATATTACATCTCATATAGACATTTTTTTATTTACTGACAAATGTGACGAATTATTTTTTGTGTTGTCAATTTTCCTATTTCTGTACAATAGTGTGCCTGCTTCTCCTGCTTATGGTGAGTTTGTTATTCAGTTAATATTATATAGTACAGCTTTTTTATATGATGTAGACTTTATATTTATGAAATTTACATATATGACAATCATATTTTCAATAGTTTTTATTGTCATTTTCTTTTCTGTTCAATGCTGCAATAATGTACTTGTGTCTCCTGCTTATGGTGGTTTTGTTTTGCAGTTAATATGATTTAGCAGAGCTTGTTTCTACTACGGCAAATTGATAAAAGCGGAGACAATCTGCTAACAAATAAAAAATTGCAAGCTTAGGCTTATCAGGGCCTTTGTATATGTTTTATAAGTATTTTGGTCGTCATCAAAATATTGTTGATAAGTTTGATGCCTCTATGTCCAAAATTATCCTGGATATATTTAATGTGTCTAAGTTTCATGTCCCTTTCATTTTCAAATTTGAATTCTCACATGGTGGATCTAGCCAGACAGGAAGTGTTTAAACTTCTGTGTTCCCATCCTCATGTCCCTTGTGGAAGTTCACGTGATTTTCCTAATTTTCTAGTTTTCAACTTTTTTGTTTTGCTTTTTGAATTGTGATTCAGGCATGGGTTTGTGTTTGGTCAGAGTTATATCATATTCCATAATGAAATTAAAAATGTGTACAAGCAAATACATAATTCTACTTTTGTAATGAAAAAATATATAATAAAATAGGAATAAACTGTTTCTTTCATAACATGTTCATTCTAAAAACAACTTTTATCACGTCTATCCGTTGCAAATTTGAAGTAACTTTTTATCAATAAATTTTAGATAAAAAATTTAAAAAAAAAAAAATTTCAAACTTAATAATAAAAAATAAAAATGATTATTCGAAATATTTTGTACATGTATATATAATTATATATTATACCAGTTTTAGTTTTACAGCACTAGACGGCCGTTTCAGAATACAATTTCTCATTGGAAGTGCTTGGTCCAAAATTATGACATCAATATACTAAAATATTCTTGTTCAATTTATTTCTGGCTACTTTTAATAATCAAAAACAAACATAGAAAGCTATGTACAAATCACAATCCAAAAACAAAGTAAAAACTTTGAAACTGACAAATTAGGTTAAAAATTAATTTATTAATATCATATTGTTGAAATTTATTGATGGAATAAATGATGCAAAAATTCGTTTTCATTCGAAGAAATTCACATGATACAGATGGATTTAACATGACATTTCGAAAACCGCGAAACAAAACACTTATGTCCCACGACAATGACTCCCCCATGATAACTCTGAAGGAAAGTCATATCAATTAGTTTTATGTAGCGTTTGATAAACTCCAGTCTAACAGTTAAATAAAACTAGTTCCCCAGTGTGTAATGTTATATAATTAAGTCAGTTAAAATGCGGGAAGAATGTTTAAAATTTACCCATATCACTTCATTTTAATTTAACATTACTTTATTAAACATGAAAAATGTATAAACTTGTTAAGCATACGTATTTACAAAGCAGCAGATGTTCTGAAATAGGCTTGAAAAAAAGACTTATGGAATCAAAAACAAACATACCAATTCATGTGCAAAGCTATGTATAAACTTTGATAACTGGCAGATTAAAATAAACACATGAACTTCAAACCAGTAATCAAATACAAACATACTAATCCATGTCCGAATCACAATCCAGAAGCAAAGTAAAAACTTTGGAACTGACAAGTTAGGTTAGACACGTGAACTTCCACCAGGGAAGTCTGGGTGCTCCGGCAGGGTAAGCACCTCCTGTTTAGCTTGTTACACCCGCCACGTGTGTAATCAAAATTGTGTGAAAGGAACATGGAACTATAAGACGTCAAAAATATCCAGGGCAATCCTGGACACAGAGACATCAAACTTATCATCAACAATTAAATGAGACCGAGTGCTCTGGAAGGGTAAACTCCCCTTTATATCTAGGTTAATAAACCACGTGTGTAACAAAATTGAGAATGAAAGGAACATGAATGCATGGGACGTCATATATATCCAGGGTAAATTTAGAGACTTCATACTCAACAAAAATATTGTGGTGATGACCATACAACCTTTGAAGGCGTTGATGAACCAGCGCTTTCAATATTATGTTGTATAAAGATCCCGTAACGGTGAAACTATTTAAACTGCACCACTAGATACAATATTAAAATTACTACTGATTACTTTACATATTCACGAGTTTTATATAGTAAATGGTTTGCCGAGTCCTCTTGAAAACAACAGTCTGACATCTTTAAGATATTGAGTTCACTGTTAGGTTCATTAGGTGTGAATCTTGTCCATTGGGCATTTACGTAATCTTCTTTTGATACTTTTTATAATTAACATTGAAATACAGGATTTCTAGTTCAAAGAAGGAAAATTGCAACAAAATAATGGTTGAAGTAGTTTTATAGGGAAGTCAACTTTCTCATTTATTCTACAACCAGTAATTCATAAATTTAATATGCGTATTAAAATTAAAACCAAGCTTGCCTTATTTTACCAAACAATGCACCCTTGCGTGTGTATGAATCTGATTGGTTTTTTGAACTGTTAAGGAAATGAATTTAATTTTACTTCTTGTTATGGAAGTATGCAATTTTCATACTTCCATAACAAAAAATATTAATTTCATTTCTTATAATTCAGTTTATAGAATTTTTTCAACAACAAATCAATAATTTAAACAACAATTAAGCCGTAGAAAGTACAAAATAGCATCACTATGGGGTAGGAATTCAAACGACCATAATAAGAAGACGTCACTAACAGCAAATCCATTCCTGCAAACGTAACAGAAATGATTGAAACAAAGAAGAGTTGTTTTATAATGAAATGAAGGCATTCTGAAATATCACGAAAATAATCATGATAATAGTCCCTAAGCTCCATGTTCCTTTTATTCTCAATTCTCTTGTTAAACAGGAGAGGCACTTACCCTTCCGGAGAAAATTGTATGATTCATAAAAAAGTAGAACATGGCATAAATACAGATGTAATTACACAGTTTTAATGTTTGGTGTTGCTGTATAAAAAGGTTATATCATGTGTAATGTATCGATAGAACCATTTTACATGGCATATTATTATGCTCAAGGGTGTGATATTTATGTTTGCTATTATTGACATGTGTACTTTAACATAACCATTTATGTTAAGTTAAATGTTTTTTTTATATTTGCTGCATTGATACAGTTAAAACTTTGTGATAGACGGCACTCTGTGGAATTACAATTAATACAATTTTACGTTCATGCTTATATGTACGTTACGACGAATTATCGTTTCCATAGAAAGGGCGACATTGTTAATCAAACTAAAGATATTCGGTAATGTAACTATTTTTCTGGACGATGCAACGACTCAATCAAGATTTGTTTTTAGTTATTTTTACTTATATCGTGTCGGTCAGTTTAGGAATGCCGGAGAAAACCGAAGTGTTCCGAGAAAACGACCGACATTTTCCAAGCGTACTGAATTTTTTTTCTCACAATAGGAATTGTCCCGAATGGGATTCGAGCTAATTTTTAGGCGGCGAGATCCGTACGCGCGCGCATTAGACTTCTCGGCGAACGAAACCTCACGGTAATGCAGATAGAACAAATCGTATTACGCCGTACAAAACGTAGTGCTCAGAAATGCTTACAAAAGTACAACTGACCGTCTGTCTCATTACCAGGACATTACAGTATTACGGTTGCCTTAATGATGTAATTACGTTATTACGCTTAATATTATTTGAAGACGCGAGGTGTATCGTTTTGTATATAATGATTTCTATCAAATTATAAACCACATGGGTCGGATGTAATACTATATATATATATATATATAATATATATATATATATATATATGGCATTGTCTACATTATTGAAATATTTAATAGCAATTACGTATGAACAATACTAGTTTAGACAAAAGTCAAAGATAGCGATATTTGAAGTAGTTTGTGTTTTAATTCCTAAAATTGCTGATACAAATTCCCAAAATTTAAGGTATACTCTGTCATGCAAAGTTTTTCCTTAGCTGAATTTGGTAAAATATATTTTGGTGTTTTGGGTATCTTTTCAACATCTTGAAAATATTAATTTGGTTAAAGATGTTGGTCCTAGCACTATTGATGAGGAATGGTATTCCAAAACGACTGTTTAGTGCTGTAAAATTAAAACTAGTATAAAATGTAATAGAATTTCAATTTATCTTATATGATAACAGATTTGCATCAATTGGCATAACTGGTCTAAGTTCTACATATACCAGAACAAAGATTAAATCCTTTCTTATTATAGCACAGTTATTGAGTCTTTTAGTATCAATCGAAAAAAGAAAGAACTGTTCTTCATTCGCTGTTTGTATTAGATACCTCGACCAAAATCATACAAGGAAAAATACATTACAGGTTCTACTAAATGTATCTAAATCATAAGTAATGCTTACACAAATTTTGACAGTGGTCAAAGATGGCCTTCGTTCATTCAGATAAAGTCTATTCTACATCTTTATATTCTAAAATATTTTAAAGAATAGCTTGCGTGTCTTGTTCACGTACATTCATGTGTTTGGATTAATTATCATTTTCAAAGGATTGACTTTGTTTTGTGATTGTGATTTGGACATGGATTTGTATGCTTGTTTTAGAATTTAAAAATATAAAAATATAAATAATATTTAAGACTTTACACCACAATCCCTTATTCTATTTTGAATGACCGTCAGATACAAACCATTTGATTCCCATTCGTTTACAAAATGCAACCTTAGATAAAAAGTCTTTTGCTGAACAAGGATTCTGGTTATTTTATAAATGCACTGCAAACAAAAACATTCTGAAGATACCATCAACAAAATGTTTTAATATTAATTAATTAACAACTTTAACATATTTCTCGAGTTTAATCTTAATCTTCAAATCTTCAAGTACTTCAAATACTAAGGTATACTCCTTCATACAAAGTATTTCCCTACTTTAATTTAGTTAATTAGGATATATTTTCAACCCCTTCCAAAATGTTGGTTTCACAATTTTGGTCCAAGCACTACTGGTAAAAAAATATTGTCCGAAACGTTGATTTATTGTTGTAAAATTAACACCAGTATTACATATCATACCAGTTTTATTGTACAGTACTAGAATGTAATTATAACACTAACGAATTTCTGCATAGAAAGGTTTATGACAAACGGGATGACTTCACTTTTGTATTGTTAAATGTCCTTTTCTATGCAGCAATATACCTGCTTCTCCTGTATATGGTTATTCGTTTCACACTAATTGCACTATGGTATAACATCTTTCCACTACGGGAACTTAATAAAACTAAACAAATAAATCGTTAGCTGTGATATTGAAAGCCTTCGTTTATCAAGGTCTTCATAACATGCAAATAAGTATGATGTCACTGTATACAAAATTACCCTGGATATATTTGACGCCCAAAGTTTCACGTTTCTTCAATCAAAACTTTGATTTTACATGCTGTGGGGTAGCTAGCTGAACAGGATGTGTTTACACTTCTGGAACACCTGATCTGACTTCTCTAATGAATGTAAACGCGTTTGACTTGATTTTGTTTTTCTTTGCTTTTGGATTTGTGATTTAAACATGGACCTGTATGTTTGTGTTTCATAATTAATAAATAAAAATTAAGGCTTTTTATTCATCGGTTTTATGGGCTATAGAAATCGTTATTATATGGAATTATGGATTATGTTTGTTGAAAGTCGTTGGAGCTCAATTGAATTGTGTTACCTATCATAATGTAGTTATTAGGCTGTTGTAGTTTGACAATGTTAAACCTTGAAACACTTGTTAACACAGGCGGTCGTGTTAAAGTGGTCGGCCGTGTTAAGATGGTCGACCGTGTTGACAGCCGGTCGTGTTAAGGTGGTCGGCCATGTTAAGACAGGCGTTTGTTTATTGTATATATCCGTTGATGTAATGGATGTGAATAATGTGTTATAATGTGTACAGTCCGCTTGATTACTTCTAGAAGAATATTATCTATACCGAGATAGAAAACTTTTGTTATTTTTCGCCATGTCTGATATCGCCTATTGTATCGTAAAATCAGATTCTGTCGCTGAAGCAGACATGAATACAGACACATAATTGTAACGATCGAAGCATTATATACTACATCCAAAGGATTAATAATGTAAAGGTGAGATTAATACGGCCTTCTTCATTGTCTGAAGTAATCTGATTTATAATAGGGAACTTATAAGAATTCATACAAAACATAATAACTTTTATAAATCTTTGATGTCTTCCTGTAATACCAACGGATGTAAAAAGCTATCCAATAAATATCTATTGACTTTTTAGTACTGACTCTAACCTTCAATAAAATACGCAATAATGAAACACATACAACCGGCCCGTGTTCAAATAACAATCTCAAAAGTTAAGAATTAATATACTGGCCAATGTCGAAATAACAATCTAAAAAGTCAAACACAAACATACTGGTCCATGTCCAAATCCAAACCCAAAAGCAAAGTAAAATGAGCAAATTTAGTCACACTAGGAATGTTACGCAGGGCGCTACGGAAATGAAAGTACATCCTATCCAGCTAGCTGCACCCGCTACGTATTAAAATGTCACCGTCAAAATTAGGAGTTTATAATCAGTTGCTAACAATACGTGATTGTCCTTTCATGTCTGGTGTAATTTTGTTTAGGTGTTTATGTCATGCCACTAATTTTCACTGCGTCGTGTTTTTGCTGGCTTTTGACAATTTCACTTATTTTCAAAATGAGTGGTCTATCAATACGAACATATAAAAATAAATAATAATAATAATGTCAACAATTAATGAATAAACTACCATTAAATCAAAACATAACAAAAAATTTAAAAACTCTGAAATTGACAAGGAAACTTTCAAAAGGGAAGTGATGTCGGGTGCTCCGGAAGGGTAAGCACCTTCTGCTTAACTAGCTGCATCCGCCACGTCTGTAATCTATAAATCTATTAAAAATATACAGTAGAACTTCGATAACTCGAAGTGCACGGGACTTCGATAATGACTTCGAGTTATCGGGGTGTTCGAGTTTTCGAAGTCGAAGAATGACGTCACATTGTAACTTTCATTTCTTTGGGAGAAATGTTGGATGGTGTAAAACTGTTTACTGATACACTGGTGTAATATGTACCGGTATTACACAAAATAATAAATGAATTAAAATCAAATTATTAATTATGTTTTTATAAGGACTGATGGCGACAACAAACGCATACATGAAATACACAAAATGTGTATTACCAATACATGACGTAATGCATTCAAAGAACTGAATCAGATAAACATATCCATGTACATTGTATGGTATAATAAACAAAACAAGGCGCACATTTTATAGAAATTATAAAACTAGTGTGCCTACCACGTGTTAGTCATTAAAACCCAGCTTAAATCGCCTGAACATTTATTGTTGTCGCCAGCGGCACAAAACTCGGCTTGTACTGAGGGGGTACACGGTTACACTTCATCGCCCATTACGGCACAGAGTACTAATCCTTTAATTGATACTCATTAATACAGTAGCAAAACCTTTGATCTGTACCACTTCTCCAATCATTAATCGGATTATACGGAAGTATTATAGCTAATTGTCGATGAATTACCGTGTTCTCACTGAAACGATCTATTGGTAACCCATTGTTAAAAATATTTCGAGTTTTAGAAGGTTGTTTTTCCTATAATTTTTAATTTTGCACCTTAAAATTACTTCGAGTTATCGGGGGTATTCGAGTTACAGGAGTTTGAGTTATCGAAGTTGTATTTATATAGTTTATACAGAAAATCGGTCGGGACAAAATTATCACTTCGAGTTATCCGTGGTATTCAAGATATCGAAGTTCGAGTTATCAGAGTTCTACAGTAAGTTTGAATTTTAAATCCATACCCTTTCACTCTAAATTTTGAATACACACATGGCGGGTGTAGCTAGCTAAACAGGTGCGCTTACTCTTCCAGATTACCCGGCCTTTTACGTGTATTACTCAATTTGTCAGTACTTTACTTTGGTATTCTTTACTGGACAGGGATAAGTATACTTTTTTTGATTGATTATCCATAAAAACATACATATATTTTTCTTTTGCGTATGTTTCAAAAATATAATTGATTGCATTGCTAACTCAAATATTAACTAAATAATCTTTCTTCACTTAAACCCTCAAAAGTACATAAAAAAGCCACGAATTTTAATTCCTCATTTTGTAGAGTAATTGAACATTTTGATCTGTATTAAATGTCATGGGGTTTCTGGTTTCAATCTTAAGCTTTAAGTTAAGTCACGTAAATAAGAGTAATTTTGGGAAATATTGTAATTCTGTGAAATATCTGCCGTGTAATACATCAAAATATATTGATTTTCAGCTATCAACAACAAAACATTAGTACACATATCTATAAAGTAATAATAAACAGACAACATTTTTATGCTTGATGTATTAAATTGGAAAATTTGTAGCCAATTTAGTAGGAGAACTAATGTTGTTGTTACCGTTATTTAAATTATATGAAAATGTTGATAGAGATTTTGGACTCTTGGTTGTATCCTACTTTAGAGTTATAACAACAAATTAAACATTAGTATGCAATCTATATGTTAAAATTCCCTTTTCCCAAATGGGGTCTATGTCAGCGCCAGTGTTCTAATGCTTACGGGTCACAGCGCCTCTCACTGTCACGGTTTGAATTGCGGTCGGCAGATCTTGGTGAAATTTTGTCAATTCAGTCTGATACCCAGGATTTTTCACCATCCCCAACAAACTGACTGCCTCGATATAATTGAAACAAAATCTTGATAGGGTCGTAAAACACCGTTACTCCACTAAAAATGAAATTCGAAATCGGAAGATGATTTCAGACAACTTTTGGTAAAGATCGTTCAGCTGATCCAAACTTTTTCAAGGGAGATAAATTGTAAATTTTACTAATTCGATAATCATTCAAGCACAAACACACCAGTCCAAAGGTTCATATGCAACGTAAAATTTTAAAAAGTGCAATTTTAATTAAAAATGAAAACTTCTACATATCACAATTGTTTGATAAAAATATAATAAATAAATATTATATTATAAATAAACATGCTGTTCTTAGTACTATGGTTCCATCACCATTCCAATACTGAATACATCCATGTAAGTGAAATCAATCTTGACTGGAACGTAAAGCACCATTAATATATCCCCTCTACTCTTCTTTTTTGTCATTTTGCTGTGTTCAGTCTTGGGTCAAAAAGGGCTCTTATTGTATCTTATTCTTTTGTGTTCGTATATTACAAAAGTATACTTTGAAAATGAAAACTAATACAACACAATCCACATTCATTCAATTTACAGCTATTTATATCTCATTGGATACCCCTTACAAGGACACAGAATTGTAAAACTGTGAACTGTAAAATCGTCTTGTAGCTGTCTAAATGTTAATGAATACCCCCTTCCCTTATAAGGGTATAAACTTGACCTGTAACATCAACCATATCTCACTGACTACCTTTACAATGTAACAAAACTATGTACTCTTGAACTATAGCATTAATTATGAAAATTAAGAATTTAATAATAAATTTATTAAGAACTTAAATAAATTATGTCTACAATTATAGAAATTAAGTATTAAAGAGGATAAAGTACGAAAGCAAGGTCTATTATAGTTATGATTATTACAACATAAGCGACCTTGTTATATAGATATTAAAGGGAAGACTTTTGTTCTTTCTACTGACGCACTGCTTAACAAATACTGTAACAATTCAGTGTCTTGTAAATGAAACATAAACTATACCTGTCTATGTCCAAATTACAATACCAAATCTAAAAGTAAAAACTTTAATAATTGGACAATTAAGCTAAACGCAAAACGTTGCAATGGGGTAAGAGTAAGGACCCCCTGTCTAGCTAGATACACATGTCACAATTAAAACCTTGAACTTGGAAAAATGAAGCATCAAATCATTTCAGGATATTTTAGAATACAAAAACACAGTACTTAATGGCAAATTTTAAAACTTTTGGAAGGCCTCGATAAGCCTATATTCAATATTCTCAAGTAACCATTTATTTGCTCCGTTGTATAAAGTTCCCATAGTGGAAATAAGCTCTACACAAGCAAATAAACTGTAGAACAAATACACCAGAAGCAGGTATATTGTTGTATAGAAAAAGAAAATTGACAATAGAAAGATTGAATTCATAACTTATGTCATATAACTTCAAATGTCACCTGTCAGGTGTCTCGTAGGTAAAAGTTTGATTATGAAGCAGAACTTAAAGAATCAGTCGTATTTTTTATTTGAAGTTCATTAGGATAGATGGCATTCACATATTATTCATATGGACGGAACGTCATCTGTGAATGATTTGGCGACAGTCTTCTCTCCAATGTTCTGTTTCATACGAATAAAGAAACAAATCACCAAGGAGTGATATACATTCTAACCAATTGTTTACATTACAAAACAAGGCAAATATGTTGTATAGGAAAACATTTTGTTGATAGTATCTTAAGTGTGCTTTTATAGACATCGAGGTGCTTACTCTTTCGGGGCACCCGACCTCACCTGGTGAAAGTACATGCGATGAAATGAATTTCTCTGTTTCAAAGTTTTTAATTTGCTTTTGGATTGTGATTTCAACATGGATTGGTATGTTTCTTTTTCAACTGTATTGATGTTAAAGAGGCTTCTTTTACAATTACTACACTGCTCTAACAGGACTAAAACGTCTCAGTTTTCATTAAAACAGACATATCTAGTTTGTAACATAAAGCATTCTTTAACTTTCACATCAACATAACATTGCTATTGTTCCTAAGAGACTTCTATTGTGTATAATATGATGTATGGTTTCGATATGAGTGATATTTTACTCCAGAACAAGATCTGGCTATATAAATGATTCCCAGAGCTATCAATAACTATAATGTTACATACCAATTTACAAAAGCGATATGCCAATTTGTAAATGTGTTATGTTAGTGTATAATTAAGTTAAGGACGTAAGGGACATGGTATGTTGATCTTTGTTGTTTAAGGACGTAAGGGACATGGTGTGTTGATCTCTGTTGTTTATTTATTGTCTATAACACACATGATACACCATAAGCCGGGAACTAAACCATCTCAATAACTCACACTTTATTTAGTCAAAATTTAACATAAGAACATCCTTCATGTCTGTTGTGTTCACTCGGTATTGACGTGTTATTTTGCAGAAAGCTTGCTTCATCATAAACAAGTTTTATTGAAAATTATTCCACACTGAAGTTCGTTCAGTAAATTTCTTGAACGTTGCCGTTGGCATAAGTATGACAATGAGTACAGAAATGAAATGATGATAGTGTTAGTAATGAGAGGATTCTATCTAGATTTTATGTTCTATTAGGGAAAAATTAAATTTCAGTGAAAAATAAAATGTGATAGCTGGCTTAAAAGTATTAATATTTTTTTCAATGCAACTTTATCATATTTTTTTTATTTATCATCTATATTTTTTTTTTTTTTATTTTTTTTTTTGAAAAATAACTATAATAGCTGGTTAAGAGTACTATTTTTTATAGTTTTATTTTAGTTATTTATTTATATTTTTTTATAATAAAATGTGATGGATGACTGACTTAAAAGTGTCATTTGAAACGGTCTAATATCGCAAGTTATCATATATATATACTGATCCACGAATTCACATATCAACGAAATAATAATACTAATGTAATAGCTGAGTACTACTGTAAATCATGAATATTATCGCGTTAATTTTTTTTCGCGAGGATAGAAAGACGGGAAAATTATATTTTAATATCGATCTCTTGAATTTTTACTGACCATCAAATAGCGTTGCTCAATGATAAAACATGTAAATGAGCAGATTTGTTAAGAATTAAAAATACTTTTTGAAAATACGAAACCTTTTTTGCGAAAAAAGTAATTAATTTTTCTGAAAATACAAAATCTTTTTGTGAAAAAAATGAAAAACAACATGTACGACATAACTTTTGCGAATATACAATATACTATTTTGACATTATCCATACGAGGTTCTTTACATAAAACTATTCAATACATTTAGTAAGTTGGTGTTCTTTCATTCTCAACATGGGATGCAGCTAGCTAGAGTAAAGGTCTTTACACTTTTAGAGCACACGACCTTACTTTTTTAATTGAAGTCCACGTGTTTAACTTAACTTACCAGTATTCAAAACTTTTACTATCTTTAAGGATCTTAATTTTAACAGTAAGCGGTATGTTTGTGGTTTATTTCTATAACGTGAATCTTATACACTGTACATATATACAATTGTTGTTTTTTTAGTGCTGCAGATTAAATGTTGTTTCCTGAAAAAGAATAAAATTTACTGAATGTTTCCAATCTTAAACAAAACCATCTGTAATTGGACGTAATTGTTCTAATGACGTAAAATTTTATGGTTCAGAATTGTTTCTCTCACACCTACTTATAAGCGGCATTATTTAGTTTAATTACCAATTTAAGTCTAGTTCATGTCTTGAGCTGGCGGGTGATGTCTCGTGAATTCAGGAAGTGTAGGGGGTAGTGAGTTCATTCGCTGTTTTATTTCCCATGTTTATATATTTAATGACGTTTTTACCTATAATAAAAACAACAGATCCAAGCTATTTTTAAAACACACATGACGCAGTATATAGACCATAGAAAAAATATACTGCAAAAACAGGTTGGAAGGATGAACAGTAGTAGAATATAGTCGAACCTGCCTTAAAGGTCACCTCTTTATAAGGGGCACCTGCTTATAAAGGCCAATACAATTTTATCCCATTGACTCTTTATTCATATTTTAACCTGTATATAAAGGTCACCTGCTTATAAAGTCTACTTTTACTGGTTCCCTTAGGTGGCCTTTATAGACAGTTTTGACTGTATATTGCAAAAACAATGTAGAACAAAGAGTTGAATACATTGTCAAAAATATTGCATGATGGATTGCTCGTCGAATAAATTGCTTAAATTCGGTACAGAATATAGAGCATTAAAAGGGGACGAAGCGCCAAGTATATGTTGCAACAATGTGGTACAAAGGACGGCGAGTTGTATTTGGTGTTTATTGTGATAAGATCAGGAAGGTGGACAGTCCAATGCATGGCAAAAAATAAAGCACGGACAATGGAGAGTCGAATTTGTGCAACAGTAGCTTAGAGAGGATTGACACAATACAATAATAGCATAAAACCCATTTTAAGTCAGGGCAAACCATGCTTGTTTGTAGTGACAATTTAATTATAAGTTTTAATTAATATATATGACTCGTTTTGGCATTAATTCATTTAAATCGATTTCTCAGTTGTATCGCCATCTTGTCATGAACAATCCTAATTTATTTAAAATTAAAAACATCTCCTTCGATCGATCACAGAACAAGACTAACACAGCCTGAACTATTTAGATTGTTGCGTACGTTTCTTAGTGGTTGTATAATTGGCAAATAGGACAACAAACTGACATGAGATAATTCCGGATTAAGTCGCTTTATACGACATTTGTGTCACTCTAAATTTATCGATTCCCTGACAAGATCACAAACCTCGGAGTGTCTAATCTGTTCAGGGATGTTTATTTGGTATTTAGTTATAAGAGCAGAACAGAGTGTTTTTCTATCTGATGGATTTAAGCCTAGCCCTATAATTGGCTTTCAGGAATGATAATTCTTAAGACTGCTGTAAAGTTAAAAGAAAGCACATTAAAATCACGACAGTAAAGATACTGACGGCTTTAGGGAAGACACGTCTGTAAACCGCTTATGCATATAAATCTGGAATGTTTCTTTTTTATTTCTCTCTAAATTGAACCTATAAATGGGGTCTATCTGTACTATACAATAAAAACCTAAAACTCTTTTTTTAAAAGAAACGTATTTTGCACAAGTAGATTTTCTTCGCTCTTTTAACTGTTATTGTCTTAATTATAAGCCTGTATCGGTATGTTCCGTAACATTATAATGGACTGAGTGATCTGTAATGTTTGTCTGTGACATAGCTGGCAAGTGTACTAACACGCCAAAAGGTCGCTATGGTACGCACTAGTACAAGGATATCAGATGAACTGTGTTTAAATTAATCACCGAGATAAAAAAAAAAGTGGGCTTGTCACGAATAGCTGAAACAATGCTGATGTGACGTTAAACATAAAAAACAACAACTTGATTTTATTCAAATGCACGTTAATCGCTTTGACAATTATTTCAAATTGTTGTATATATTCACTACATCACCTACAGTACAAACTTGTCGTAAGTTATCGAATTAGTGCCTAGATTTAGCCAGCTCACCAGCCCCTCGTCAGTGTTTCAGCAGCTGCTTGCTATATCTCGGCAGTTTCCCGACTATTAGCTACATTTACCTCTGCTATTCGACAGCCTGGCTAAGACTTTTCGATATATATCTGTTCTGTACGCATAATGTTGAATAGTGCTGGAAAGTATGGATTGGGGAGGGGCAATTTTTCGTTCGGATAGAAGAACGATCCAGGTAGATCTAGTGACATACTCCTCTGAAAAACATTTGGAATGTAGCATTAAAACCTGTAGTTTCCTGTAATCTTAAACAACTGATACACATAAAAGTATCATGAACAAAAATAAAGGGGGTTTCAACCTCCGGAGCCCATTCCCACTGATGCGAAGGGTACTTGTACTGATGATCAGTTGTTGTTAATTTGTGTACTTTATATATAACCCGATAGCATATTTATGAATCTACAAAGCTATTTGAATCAAAAGCACACGAGACGTGTATTTTTGTTACAAACATGTACAAAATACATCAGCAATAATTACATTTAATAACATCATAGACATGTTGACAGATTAAAATAAGTAGTAAATAATTAAACATGGTACATTGTAATTTACAACACTCGACGGTATTATAAAAATAGAATTCTGGAACGCTGGACTCGGATTTGCGGACAGCGTCAGGATCAAATATGCGTTTAAACCACACAACTTGACAATATTGAATATTAAATAACGCTCAATGGAATGACAACAGATTGAAATTCTGAATTAGGGTTTACGGTTTAAATCAGGTATACGTTTAACCACACAACTGGACGATAGTGTTGTCATTAGATGTAAATTATTTTTAATCTGCATGCATTCTGTTTCATTATTTTATTCTACGCATTTTATATATCTTAATGACGCTTGTTTCTGGATCCCTTTAACTATTTATAATTATATATATGTACATATACTCTTTATTTTGACTGGCAAGCCAATTGCACCTATAAGTTTTTCCACATGTTTGTTTTCTATATTTTCGTCTAGACTCCAGTAACCGCATCAACTGATAGATCTAACATTGGTTAACATTCATAGTCCATCATCATCCCGACTTTGTACGTGCATCAGCTACCATAGATGAACCCACTTATACCTTTCTATAACAATCGCACGTTACTTGTAACAATGTCCCTCGGGTATGTGAGATAGAGATCACTAAGATTCTAATTTTTTCCAGCAAAGATTTTTTTTAAATCAATATTTTGTTTGATAAATGTGTATAATCATATTTCACGACTTAAATGACTCGTAATGGCTTAAAATACCTCGGCGCTATTATATATAAATTTATATTGAATTTAAAGTTGTTGTAATGTCGATAGTATTAAATGATAACGACCGGGGCAATTACATAGGATAGCGAGCGGGGTAATAACTACGATAGCGGCCGGATAATTATACTGACTTTAATTAACTGCAATCCCACAGTGCAACAGTGCCGATTCCTATCGCAGCGGAATCACTGAAGCGGAAATAATATCAGGAACAAGAACAGAGCTATTTTAGACCAATCAATCAATACCCGAGTGATTACATGTGATATAAAACATATCCCGTCGTATGTGTCGTTTTATTTAAATTTAAACGGGAATGTGTTTGATGTTTGTGTTTTTTGTTTTGTTAAGATTTCATGATACCGGTTGTTGTTTAGAGAATTGAAGTAAATTTGACGATATCTTACACTTCAAAGTGACAGACTTTATCATTATAAACATACATTCACTTAAAACACTATTTTAGTTTGATAAATTTTAATTTATTAACCGCATGTATTTTAAAATAAACAATTCCAATGATTTATTACGTACAACATGCTATATAAATGTTTTCTAAATCTGATACTTTTATCTACAATAAATAAAATAAAATAAAATAAAATAAAATAAAATAAAATAAAATAAAATAGATAAATAAATAAGAATGAAATAAAGTGATGAAACAAATTAAAAAATATACACAGTATACCAAACTTTATTTTGTAATAAATCAATCAAAATACTTAAACAAATTTGTTTTTGGAAAAGACATTTTAAAAAATTAAATCAAATATCCGATAACCAACTTTAAATTTAAATTATTATTTTTAATTAAAAAGAAAGAAAAAGAAATAATAAGAAACAGAATTGAAATTAATCCCTAGTGTCGTGTTTTATTTAATTTCACTCTAGGGGGCGCAACCTTTTGCCTGGTTACATGTATTTTCCATTTACATTCAGTAAAAATCAATTATAAGGCCATTATAATATTACTGTAGAGACATTTAATTGACAAACTACATGATATAGATTGTGTTGTAATGGCTTCAGATGCAGGTATAATTACTGGTTTCAGCTTCAATTTGGAATTAAAACTGTCGGTGGAGAATTCTATAATTACGTATTAAATATATTTTGACTTGCATTTAAATTCAACAAAAACACGCCTTATATGGATGTATCAGTACAACGTTTTCAATTTTGGACGTACCCGTGCAACCCTCTTAAATTTCAGACGTACCCGTGCCACTCTCTCAATCGTTTGACCTACCGGTGCACCTACCCGTCTAAACGCTGAACGTATACCTGTGCCATCCTCTCGAGCTCAATTTCTGGTGACAAAAAAAAGAAATAAATAAATAAACTGTTGTCATTCTCAATCTTTGGAATTACCGCCGCCACTATCTCAATCTTTCGATGTAACGGTGCTATTCTCTTAATTTTTCAACCTACTTGTGTCAAACTCAGTCTTCGGAAATTCCGGTGCCACTCTCAATCTTTGGCAGTGTCGGTGTCACCCTCTCAATCTTTGGTAGTGCCGGTGCTACCTCTCAATCTTTGGCAGTGCTGGTGCCACCCTCTCAATCTTTGGTAGTGTCGGTGCCACCTCTCAATCTTTGGCAGTGCCGGTGTCACACTCTCAATCTTTGGTAGTGCTGGTGTAACCCTCTCAATTTTATGGCAGTGCCGGTGTCACCCTCTAAATCTTTGACAGTGCCGGTGTCACCCTCTCAATCTTTGGTAGTGTCGGTGCCACCTCTCAATCTTTGTAGTGCCGGTGTCACCTCTCCAATTTGTGTAGTGCCGGTGTCACCCTCTCAATCTTTGGTAGTGCCGGTGTAACCCTCACAATCTTTGGTAGTGCCGGTGTCACCCTCTCAATCTTTGGTAGTGCCGGTGTAACCTCACAATCTTTGGTAGTGCCGGTGTCACCCTCTCAATCTTTGGTAGTGCCGGTGTCATCCTCAAATCTTTGGTAGTGCCGGTGTCACTCTCTCAATCTTTGGTAGTGTCGGTGTCACCCTCTCAATCTTTGGTAGTGCCGGTGTAACCCTCACAATCTTTGGTAGTGTCGATGCCACCCTCTCAATCTTTGGTAATGTCGGTGCCACCCTCTCAATCTTTGGTAGTGCCGGTGTCACACTCTTAATCTTTGGTAGTGCCGGTGTAACCCTCTCAATCTTTGGTAGTGCCGGTGTCACCCTCTCAATCTTTGGTAGTGTCGGTGCCACCCTCTCAATCTTTGGTAGTGTCGGTGTCACTCTCTCAATCTTGGTAGTGCCGGTGTCACCCTCTCAATCTTTGGTAGTGCCGGTGTAACCCTCACAATCTTTGGTAGTGCCGGTGTCACCCTCTCAATCTTTGGTAGTGTCGGTGCCACCCTCTCAATCTTTGGTAGTGTCGGTGTCACCCTCTCAATCTTTGGTAGTGTCGGTGTCACCCTCTCAATCTTTGGTAGTGCCGGTGTAACCCTCTCAATCTTTGGTAGTGTCGGTGCCACCCTCTCAATCTTTGGTAGTGCCGGTGTCACCCTCTCAATCTTTGGTAGTGCCGGTGTAACCCTCACAATCTTTGGTAGTGCCGGTGTCACCCTCTCAATCTTTGGCAGTGCCGGTGCCACTCTCAATCGTTGGTAGTGCCGGTGTCACCCTCTCAATCTTTGGCAGTGCCGGTGTCATCCTCACAATCGTTGGTAGTGCCGTGTCTCCCTCTCAGTCTTTGGTAGTGCCGGTGTCACCCTCTCAATCTTTGGTAGTGCCGGTGTCATCCTCACAATCTTTAGTAGTGCCGGTGTAACCCTCACAATCTTTGATAGTGCCGGTGTCACCCTCTCAATCTTTGGCAGTGCCGGTGCCACTCTCAATCGTTGGTAGTGCCGGTGTCACCTTCTCAATCTTTGGCAGTGCCGGTGTCATCCTCACAATCGTTGGTAGTGCCGGTGTCTCCCTCTCAATCTTTGGTAGTGCCAGTGTCACCCTCTCAATCTTTGGCAGTGCCGGTGCCACTCTCAATCGTTGGTAGTGCCGGTGTCACCCTCTCAATCTTTGGCAGTGCCGGTGTAACCCTCACAATCGTTGGTAGTGCCGGTGTCACCCTCTCAATCTTTGGTAGTGCCGTTTTCACTCTCTTTCTTTTTGGCAGTGCCGGTGTCACCCTCTCAATCTTTGGTAGTGCTGTTTTCACTCTCTTTCTTTTTGGCAGTGCCGGTGCCACCTATCAATCTTTGGTAGTGTCGTTTTCACTCTTTCTTTTTGGCAGTGCCGGTGTCACCCTCTCAATCTTTGGTAGTGCTGTTTTCACTCTCTTTCTTTTTGGCAGTGCCGGTGCCACCTCTCAATCTTTGGTAGTGCCGTTTTCACTCTCTTTCTTTTTGGCAGTGCCGGTGCCACCTATCAATCTTTGGTAGTGCCGTTTTTACTCTCTTTCTTTTTGGCAGTGCCGGTGCCACCTCTCAATCTTTGGCACTGCCGTTTTCACTCTCTTTCTTTTTGGCAGTGCCGGTGCCACCTCTCAATCTTTGGTAGTGCCGTTTTCACTCTCTTTCTTTTGGCAGTGCCGGTGCCACCTCTCAATCTTTGGTAGTGCCGTTTTCACTCTCTTTCTTTTTGGCAGTGCCGGTGCCACCTCTCAATATTTGGTAGTGCCGTTTTCACTCTCTTCTTTTTGGCAGTGCCGGTGCCACCTCTCAATCTTTGGTAGTACCGTTTTCACTCTCTTTCTTTTTGGCAGTGCCGGTGTTACCCTCTCAATCTTTGGTAGTGCCATTTTTACTCTCTTTCTTTTTGGCAGTGCCGGTGTCACCCTCTCAATCTTTGGTAGTGCCGTTTTCACTCTCTTTCTTTTTGGCAGTGCCGGTGTCACCCTCTCAATCTTTGGTAGTGCCGTTTTCACTCTCTTTCTTTTTGGCAGTGCCGGTGCCACCTCTCAATCTTTGGTAGTGCCGTTTTCACTCTCTTTATTTTTGGCAGTGCCGGTGTCACCCTCTCAATCTTTGGTAGTGCCGTTTTCACTCTTTCGTTTTGGCAGTGCCGGTGTCACCTCTCAATCTTTAATAGTACAGGTGTCACCTTCTTAATCTTTGGCAGTGCCGGTGTCTCCCTCTCTATTTCTTACTTTTTATATAAAACTGTACTTCGTAGATTGTAATTACCTTTTGCTTTGTTTGCTGATAGTTGGTGCTTTACACACTAAATGTGTGTGACACATTCAACCAACATACTCATTGGCACTTTTAGAGATATCTTTACAAAGTTACCAGACACAAATGCGTTCTTTTTTTAAGGCAATCTATATCGTTCTTTGTAATTTGATATCAGGGGAATCCTGGAACTATGTTGAAAAGAACGACAATATGTTCTTGTTCATTCTGTCATAAATTGCTGTATGATGTTCAGAGAGTGTCTCCGTCATGTATTATCGATTAATCTACCAGAGACAAAAACAGATTTATTTTATATAGGTCCCAGGGAATAATCTTATCAAAAAAGAAAATATTGCATTAATTATCAAAGGGTCACACAGTAAAATACATAAACAGAAATATGTCATTAATCGTTGACCTCGAAACTCTCTAGAGAATGATCTAGCTTTGGCTTCTTTGTCCCTTTTTTTACTCTGTTAACGTTTTGTTTGGCGTGTCTAGTTACTGTCACTTTATACTATAATAAAGACGTCACCATGACTGACTAGAAAAACACCTCGAATCAAATCAGAGGTGATAAAAATCTTGGGATACTTCTGCTAGGCCAATTTTATAGAACTTATTACTTCACTGAAAACTTCATCTTGAGTGAAAAGATGAACGCCTCCATTTAAACCAGAGATGATTAAAGTTCTAAGCTTCTTCTGCTGCTTAACCAATTATATACGTCCCATAGTTCCATGTTCCTTTCACACAATTTTGATTACACACGTGGCGGGTGTAGCTAGCTAAACAGTAGGTGCTTAACCTTCCGGAGCATCCGGTCTCACTTCCCTGATGGAACCTAACTTGTCAGTTTTGCTTCTAGATTGTGATTCGGACATGGATTAGTATGTTTGTTTTTGATAGAACGTATTCCCTCATTGCAAACTTCATCTTGAACGAATAGATAAACAACTCCAATCAAACCTAGATGATCAGAGTTTTGACTATAATGTTTGTGGCATCTTCAGCATATTCAAATCCCTTTTTCTGTGTTTGGTAGTTCGAGTGAGTGCCAAAATGTGTCATGTTCTAAAACTGTTTTTAAAAATGAAAATATTCTGTGTAATTTTAGACTTGAATAAGCTTTTATTCTTCTTAAATTCCAAAAGTCTAGTTTAAAATAAACATTGGATGTATTTTATATTGGCCAACTGCAGGTTGTAAGATATTTAGATCCCAATCTTCACATTTCTGTAATACTCATTATAAACGGGAAATGGAGAATTTAAGTGAAATAAGAAAACATTGCAATGATGACTGTCTGCGAGTTTTATTAAATAAAACTATTCCCGGTATGTCTTAAATAGCTTGGTACAACACATGTTAACATCATCGCTAAATACAGTATGTGCTTTCACTTCTTGAACTTCATGACAGAAATATTTCGTTTCTTTTTATTAATATTAAAAAGACAGTTTTTAAAATTGAAATAAAAGAATGTAATTTGCACCTGAAAGCCATGTACTTTGTAATAGCTAAGGCATGCAAGAACACGAAACAATACAAGACAACGATAAAACAACCAAAGCAAGCAATAACACTACTAAATACAAGTCAATGGTAGAAACAGTCAGCACAAACAAGAACACGGCACAATACAAGTTTATTATAGAAACAACCAACGTAACCAAGAACACGACGCAATACAAGTCAATGACAGAAACAGTAAAAGCAACAAATAACAGACTAACAGTACAGAGTTTAGAATATTTCACTTATATCGAGACGTCGCCAACTATAGGCAAAGATGTAGAAATTTAGCCTGTGCGTTGCGCTGATGGCATTATACAGCATGATTCTTTATCGTGCCAAGCCAACAGTGACACGGGACCTCGTTTATTTTAAGTTTCCACCCGAAAGAACCACGACTTTCAATTCAAAATGCCGAGTGCTTGGCGAAAGAACAGTCACTACCCACTCTCAAGTCTTGGGTTAGACTCGGGGCCGGCTTGAACCCACGACCTCCCACTTTCGGAGCGAATAACAGGACAGAATGCATATCAATAATAAATGGTCAACACAGCCAAGAGGGATACAGCACAAAACAATGATTCCGACGTTCTCCCATAGCAGACGTGTTCCGTTGACGAACATTCCTTCAATTGCCATTAACACACTACAAAGGTACAAATGTCTGCATTCAATGAATCAATCACACTACGCAGTGAAAGTTTCTATTCAAACACATAAATACTTAAATGTCCAGTGGTGTGTTTAAAGTACTTAAATGTCCAGTGGTGTGATTAAAGTACTATTCATACTTTTGTGGGTTTTTATTTTTAAAATGAATCCATTTTTTCCTCTTGGTGGGATTCCGACTACATGATGTTTTGTATTAGAAACAAGGATGTGCTAAAAAGAGAAACGAACTTTTTTCATTAAAGTTACACAGGGTCCAAGCAAGAATGATCATTTTGGAAAAAATATATATTAAGTACATACCTAAGGTATTTCAAAAATAATGATTTTTTATGAATTTGAACAACATGACCACGACTGATTTTATCATGACGATGAGTTTGTGACCGATATGGTTGAAGTTAGCTTTGACAGACATGTCCGGTGTGTTAACTGTTTACGACTATCCGACTATTCGTTTTATATTTTGGACTGATGTTTGCATCATGGACAACAATAGGCAAACAACATTGACCTCGCTGTCTTACCTATCATTAACAATATTCATATACATGTACCATGATCAATCCAATACATGTGTAGTGTTAGGTTTCTCAGTTATGCATGAAGACGGCGGAGTAAATATTTGTCTTTCCTCGAGTGTTTTTTATCATAACTAATAATTATATTAAAGGTCAAGCGGACAGGTCAACGAAATATTTATAATTAAAAAAACAACTTTACATATAACTAATTGGGTTGACATTGACTATTGTCCATTTTGTTAATCACTATTCATCAATAAATCGATGCTTTATACGCCAAACTACAAAGTCAAGACAAACTATGTTATCAGAACAAAATCAGAAAATTACTTTACTTATATATCACTGAACTATCTTACAGGACACGCCTCTTATAATCATTATAAAATAAATTATCTCTAGTTTAAGTTGCCAAATGGTATAAAATACCTTAACTTACTGCACCACGACCCGATCTAGCTAGCTACTACCAATAACGACCAATAATGTAGATGTCATCTTAGACATTTTAATAAACCCCGACAAGCTAGCGTTGTTTGAAGCGTAACCGATATTTCTCTACATAATTACGCCTTACCGATCTGATCTATACAGTTTGGTTGTGTTTTATTAAATCACCATCTATTGTCTATCAGCCTTTATCAACTGTCCGTCATATCTTTAACTGTAAATCATACCCGTATTCAGTCGAGCTATTTTTAACCACTTTGTTCCGTCTTTGTAAATCTAAACCCTTAGTTAAGTCATTTATAAAACTAATTAATATTATTGTCTATTGACAAATAGTTACTTTATTTTTTCAGTTTATATAAAGCGTGGAGAGATATTAAGAATTCAGAAGAATGTGATATTGACGCTGTATATTTTCCCGGATATTAGTGTTGACTGTGTGTATATTTTCCCGGATATTACTCTTGGAAAACAGCTCTGATATTGATAAGGAAATTGCCACTTTTTTGTTTTACTATTGATGTTTACTTGGTGATATTCTTGGAGTTTTACACTGTTTGTCACGTGTTGTCCATATGAGAAGTTGACTAAAGGTAAGTGTTTTAAGAGTTTTACTAACAATTTAGATATGAATTTTTGAAATGCATTTATTTATTTTGGTAAGAATATAGATTGTGTGAGAATTCGTTCCAATCCAATGAGAATAATTCATTTATTAATTGGAGTATAGAGTAAAATTCGATACGGACGCGAATCGCTATGTGAGTACAGTTTACGAGGCTTAATAATATTCTGCTAAAAGACAGGTCTGGGTAACTCGCCATTGGACTTGTCCGAGTGGACTGCTACTGGACAGGCCTAGGTAACTCTCTACTGGACATGTCTGAGTGTGGGCTTTTACTGGACAGGTCTAGGTAAATTCGCCACTGGACTTGTCCGAGTTGACTGCCACTGAACACGGCTGGGTTTAAAACCGACATCTTAACACGGCTGGGTTTAAAACCGACCCTAACTTAACACGGCTAGGTTTAAAACCGACATCTTAACACAGCTGGGTTTAAAACAGACCCTATTTTAATGGACATTAAGTATACATAATCGTTAAGACATCTTCGAGTTATTCAGATCTAGCCCCTATGAACCACCGTAGGTACGTATACGTAATTGATGATTTTGATGTTTGTTGAAACTTTTCATTTCATTTTGAGATTATAGTTTTTACGATCGTATATACTTTTTGTAAATAAGCAAAATGTACTTTAGCTTATACTTTACTTTTGAGGGTGGGCTGGGGATGGGGATTTTCGTTTCTCAAAAAAAAAAACAAAGTTAAAGCTTGAAAACATGTAAATGTAGTTAAACTAAAGAAGAGAGGCTAGTAGTGCCCCGAGGCAATAAATGTGTTTTATTGTCAGAAATATACTATTGTCTAAATTTGCTGCTAGTAAAAAATGAAATTCCTCAAAAACGAAAGTATAGTCTCTGATGCAAAATATTTCCGTAGCCAAATTTAGTACGATATATCAAAAACAAACAAACTAATCCATGTCCGAATCACAATCCAGAAGCAAAGTAAAAACTTTGGAACTGACAAGTTAGGTTAGACACGCGAACTTCCACCAGGGAAGTGAGGCCGGGTGCTCCGGAAGGGTAAGCACCTCCTGTTTAGCTAGCTACACGCGCCACGTGTGTAATCAAAATTGTGTGAAAGGAACATGGAACTATGAGACGTCAAATATATCCAGGGCAATCCTAGACACAGAGACATCAAACTCATCAAGAATACTGTGAAGACGGCCATTAAGTCCTTTGGGTATTTTTTCAACATCTTGAAAACAATTTTGGTCTATGCACTACTGATTAGTAATTGTATTCCGAAACTACAGTATATATATATAGTGCTGTAAAATTAAAACTGGTATAATATGTAATACATAGACATCATACTTATCAACAATACTGTGATGACGACCATAAAACTTTTTGAGGGCCTAGAAAAACATAGGATTGCAATATCCCCAAGTCAACAATTAATTTGTAAGAAGTTTATTAACAATATTATAATGATGGTCTACACAAAGATCGACAATTGCTTTTTTATTCTTTTATTTTTATAATTTTTTATTTTAAAATAGCATTCAAAAGTAACATATAACGACGCAGTTACATATTAGTCTAAACACGTGTGCTTGAAACCGCATGTTACCTGCAATAATGTGACCCCAGGTAGCATGTGACTCGTTTATAATTATATAAATATGATCAATAAATTCATAAGACCATAAATGATTAGATACGTTTTGCCAGACATATTACAAAGAAATAAATATAAAAATATAAAAATATTGTGTGCTCCAATGTCATTTCTGATTCAGACAATTAAGGAATGACCTTAAAGCACACACGTATATATACAGATTGCAGGCACGTTTTAACAGTGTAATACATTTGCATTGCGTGCTGGGTTGTGATTCGGATCCTTAAAATATGACAGATACGTTTCAATATGAAGTCGCAATACCTCTCTCTCTCTCTCTCTCTCTCTCTCTCTCTCTCTCTCTCTCTCTCTCTCTCTCTCTCTGATGCTATATTAAGAAGCGTAATAACTACATATAGGTATGCGACAAACTTCAATACAATATGAATCAATATTCATCCTTGACAGTTTGACTGTTCTCTCGCCAAGAACTCGTCATTAAGAAATACTTATCAGGGGTATTCCGACGTCCTCCCATAGCAGACGTGTTACGTTGACGAACATTCCTTCAATTGCCATGAGCACACTGCAAAGGTACAAATATCTGCATTCAATACACAGTGTAAGTATCTATTCAAAAACATAAATATCGGTCCATGTCCATATCACAATCCCAAAAGTCAATCACAAACCTACCAGTCCATCACAATCCCAAAAGATAATCACAAACCTACCGGTCTATGTCCAAATTACAATTCCAAAAGTCAATCACAAACATACAAGTCTTAATCACAACAATCCGATAAGCAAAGTAAAAACTTAAAGAACGGTCAAATTAAGCTAAAGCCAGGGAAGCGAGGCCGGGTGCTCCGGAAAGATAAGCACCTCCTGCCAAGCTTTCTACAGCTGTCGCGTGTGAAATTAAAATCGAGAAGAAAAGAACATTGAACTATGCGACGAAAATTGGCTCTGTCTCAAAATTCATGTACTTACGAAACTTGGTTTAAAGATATATTTTAAGGGACACTTCAAAAATTAATATCTTCCAAATTGTCCAAAAAGATACATTGTATCATAACCGTTTCCAGTGTAATTGGCGACTCATTATAGATATAAATGGTGTACATTACCGATCTGTCGAATGTTTGACATTGAGCTAACAAACAGCAGTTGAATCTCGGCCGGCTGCCGAATAGCGTAGTGGAGTTGCCGAGATGTTGTAGGGGGAAAGGTAACGAGGGGAGTTAAGTTGTCCTTTAGCTCCAAATTCGTTATATAAGCTAAGTGTTAACGTTTCGACAGGTCTGTTTTGTATTTAATTGATTAAATGCTTCAGAATATTCCTGTTTTCATTATTATCCAAATTATATTGTAAATGACTAAATGACAAACTAAAAAACCGTCGTGACATGTCACAAAGTGCGGTTTTCAAAGTAGGCCAGACCACTTACAAGTCCTTGTTACTGTAACATCTACACAATAATCAGCTAATTTAGTATTGATTGATGTCATAACAATGTTACACTTTGTTATACGGTGACCGTTCTTTTCAACGTATGAATTACTGAAATACAAAAAAGAAACATTTAACTGGAAATTGTGTACTAGAGAAATTAAACTAAAATGGTTTTCAAATATCACATATATTAAACAAAGTGTAACATTGTTATGACATCAATCAATACTAAATTAGCTGATTATTGTGTAGATGTTACAGTAATTTCAAATATCGAATTTGTTAAACAGGAAATCATGGCATTCAATACTTTAGCATTGCTATCGCTTAGGTACAAAATAATTTTATGTTGTCCATAATGTGACGTAACTTAGAGCCAATTCTTTCAATCAAATCCATTGAGACAAATAATCCAATTATATGTTCATAACAGCAAATTCGAGCGTTTAACACTAAACTAACGAAAAGGAGTTCGAGGTTCGGTTGCTGAGCGGTCCAGGTATGGATAGCAAGTGGCCGAACAGTTGCCGAGAGATAGATAGCGGCTATGGAAAGGCTGTCAAGATATATAGATAACGAGGGGCCGATATGAGCTGACGATTCGGGACTACTTTCGTTAGCTTAGTGTTACAGATGTTGTATCTGGTTGGCTATTAACAATTTTGGTTGCTTTTGGTTCCGTACTTCGGTACACCTTATATACAGTTATACAAAGTTAAAATAAAGATTAGACCACTTGTTACCGTTAACGTTTCTTTAATATCATTATCATATAAAGTTTCAGAAGTTTGGTTCGCTTGAGAAAACAATTTTCTACCCGGTTTGGTACGGTGTTATTAACATTCAGCTATTTATAGAAACAAACTTTTGTTCTTATTACATATATAGATATGTATATCGGTTATTTTGTATGTTGCATATTAATTAAACAACGTTATGATCATGACCTAGAACATGATATATTTGGTATTAACTCCCGGATTTTTTGTTCATTTTCTACCATACTTTGTGTTCCATTGATAAGAAATATGTTATTAAATTTCATTTGTACTTATTTCTCTCATATTCTAAACGTTATCCGATAGATTACAAGGACTTTTTTAAAATAGCAAATGACATCTAAAAATAGAACATTGTGTAGAAGTTTCGATACAGTAAAATTAAACTCGAAATTGATACCCTATAAACATGAACATTTGTCGTGTGCTTACTTTAAAATGTTAAAGAAATTATTTAAAATGTTCGAATAATTTATTTCACAAAGTGTTAAATAACAAAAATAAATAAATAAAACAGATGCAGGTAGAAAGTTCTTAATAATTGGTAACTTATCTATCTCAACTTTTGAATTTAAAACTATCTTCATTTTATGTATATGTCTTGTCTTTCGCCTGTGGTCGGGCAACCTGTCATCATTTTATGTGTATGTCTTGTCTTTCGCCTGTGGTCGGGCAACCTGTCATCATTTTATGTGTATGTCTTGTCTTTCGCCTTTGGTCGGGCAACATTCATCATTTTATGTGTATGTCTTGTCTTTCGCCTGTGGTCGGGCAACATTCATCATTTTATGTGTATGTCGTGTCTTTCGCCTGTTGTCGGGCAACCTGTCATCATTTTATGTGTTTGTCTTGTCTTTCGCCTGTGGTCGGGCAACCTTCATCATTTTATGTGTATGTCTTGTCTTTCGCCTGTGGTCGGGCAACCTTCATCATTTTATGTGTATGTCTTGTCTTTCGCCTGTGGTCGGGCAACCTGTCATCATTTATGTGTTTGTCTTGTCTTTCGCCTGTGGTCGGGCAACCTTCATCATTTTATGTATATGTCTTGTCTTTCGCCTGTGGTCGGGCAACCTTCATCATTTTATGTGTATGTCTTGTCTTTCGCCTGTGGTCGGGCAACCTTGATCATTTTATGTGTTTGTCTTGTCTTTCGCCTGTGGTCGGGCAACCTTCATCATTTTATGTGTATGTCTTGTCTTTCGCCTGTGGTCGGGCATTGGAAATGAAGTAAGAGTATATATTTTATAGACGGGCGATTATCTTGGTATTACATGAAACTTATTATTTATATTCTTTGAAGCCATGTTCGCTTTCATTTTTGTGCATCTTCCTGTGCTCCCTGATACCAGATCTTAAATTGCAGATCTGATCAACTGTTAAGGATGTATGCTTCTGATTATCCAGTTTCTTCTAATCTCGTTTAAAAATAATTTCCAAAGTTAGTAACACTGGTGGACATTTTTTAATGAATTTAACAATTATTACAATCTCATTATGAAAGCATATAGAATTTGAGTTTTGTAATTTTCAAAAAAAAAAAAAAAAAAACAAATGGCCTCCGCCAAAAAATGACGAAAATGGATTAGGTTTACAAAAGTTGACTTTACAACATAAATACAGATCCCATATCTACTTTAGTTTTTTTTATTTCTTTGATATGCATTTATACAAAAATTAACCTATAAAAAGTTGTTTTTAAATCCACTTTGTTCAAAAACATTGAAAACCTCCGAATTTTAACAAATATTCCTCATTTTTAATTTGACGAGGAAAAACAACAAAAATTGTTAAAACTTTTTTGTTAACAATAACATTTACTTTTTGCTCTATATTTATTCATATTTATGAGATGTATCTCGGGGGAAAGCATAAAAGATTTAATGTAGGAACTCAGTAGTTTATTAAGAAAATGTTCCCCAAAAACCTGTAAAAATGGACAAAAACGGGACAATTGTCAAAATAGGGGTTTATTTTCATCACCCTAGTGAAAAAATAGTACAATACCATATCATGTTTTCTTAATATGTCATGGTTTAATGGTCATAACCTTCAAAAAAATTAAGCAAAGAAAAAAGTCAATGCAGGAAATTTTGGGCTCCTAAGCAGTATACATCCATAAGCAAATCTTAGCCGTAACTTGAAGCACCGACACAACAAAATATAATATTGTTTGTTATACGATCTTGGTGTTTTCGAAAGACGGCAAAAAAACTACGTAAGGTATACTACTTAAGACCTGTGAGATAATTAAAATACGGAAGTTATTTAGAAACATTGGAGTGAAACAAAACACAAAACAATCAACAAGTTTGACTAATTGATCAGTCAGTGTAACTGAACATTGACTTTATAACCTTTTTAGATGTATTATGATCAGACAACGACGTTCTGATCTTATTAATTCAATGAGAAAAAACTATATAAACTCTGTCTGACCTCGGGGCTTAATTGGTTTTCCAGAATGATTTGTTAATATTAAAACATAACTTAAAATGGTGTTTATATGTTCAGGATTGTATTGAAAGAGACATGGGTAGAATAGAGACAGAACATGTTAACCTTTCCCTCACCCTATTTATGTTTTATCTGACTTGTATTTTGTTTAATTGTATATTCACAAAATTACTCAAGTATAAAGGACAAACAACATTTAAATGTCTGTGCCCCTGTTATCATTGTTGACAGACATATTCCTTTTGTCCATTTCATTAGCATTTTAGATTTGTTCTCCTGGAAATATTTGAAGTTCCTTTGCTTCTTAAAGTTTATACACGTGGCAGCTGTAGTTAGCTATTCTGTTATCATCTGACAGTCATATCTTCGTTATTTCTTATGCGTCCATTTCATTAGTATTTTTTCTCTCTATACTTTCAATAATTGTAAAATATGTAAGCTTCTTATGCATCTTTAATTAGTACTATTACAACAGTACATCACTGAACATTTATTTGGTGACAGACAAGAAAGTGAGGCTGGTGCTTCGGAAGGATAAACCCTCCTATCTAGCTAGCTACACTCGTCATGTGTAACATCAAACGTAAGAATAAAAGGAACATGGAACTATGGGACGTTAAATATCTTGAGTATTATTTTGGTTACAGGAATTTCATTAATAAAACAAGCTTGATAGATAAAACACGAAATTTGATTAAAAATTGCAATTTGAATCTTTTGAAGAAAAATTGCATTTGCAAGCTTATAATTTGTGATATGTTATGTTGATCAGTAATATTCTTTCTTACTTGTATACGAGATGATACTAGTATGTAAATATACTTACGTGTACGTGTTTGATACATGCATCATGATTATATTTATGTCGCATCAATCGCATTATTGGTAATTTTTAATGTTCGTATTACATCCATATTGTGTCATTTTCTTTTTTGCGTTGGCGGTATATGGCAAGTACATTTTTTCAATTGCAAATATATATTTGACATCTCATAGTTCCATGTTTCTTTCATTCCAAATTTTGATTACACACGTTGCAGGTGTAGCTAGCTAAACAGGAAGTGCTTACCCTTTACGGAGCACCCGGCCTTACTTCCCTGGTGGAAGTTTGTATTTTTGCCAGCTTCAAAGATTTAACGTGATCTTTGGGGATTGTAGTTTGGGCATAGATTGGCAAGTTTGACGGATTGGTCCTTCTATCTAAATGTTATTATATTGTCATCACAATAAATTAATGCTGATATACCATTAAAATATGTATAAATAACTATTAATGCTATCAATAAAGAGCATATGTGTTATAAGTAAATATCCATAAATTTTATCTTTGTTACAAGACTTCCTTTTTATCATGTTGCCCCGATGTCAGTATTCCAAGTGCTGTGAAAACCGTTTTAAATTGAACTGATTTTTATTGTTACATATCTCATCTTGTAAATCGGTTTGTGTATTTTTGTCAAAATACAAACATCATATGACACAAATAATGTGATTCAAGTGTCGCTTAACAATTTTCTTTATTGCACATTAAATAGCCATATATTAAAAAAACAAGATGACAAAAAAGAATCTTTCAAAGATGTATTGTAAGTAATATAACGGTACTTATTTACTTGCATGTTTTAAATATGATGCAACATCCAATCCAATACATGATAGATAAGTGTTTGTATTCTGTTTGCCTGTATATTTTTTCTCTAAAATGTCGCTAGGGGCGCTTATTCAGCTGTGATTCTGCATACCCGTGCAACTGATTGAAAAACAGTTACATGGCTTTAAATATAATGTTTGAGAAACAATGTACATTAATATCAATACAGAAGATGTCAATGAACTCGTGATTTCACCTTGTACTAATTCTAAACCTTAATTCAGTTACACAATACATTAAAGTGTGAATTACTAAGAACTTTATTTACCTTAGAGGTTATTTTACATCCAGGGTTTGTAACTCCGCATTTCATCACTTGAGAGCTAACAGGAAAGAGATGATTAAAATGACGATTCTATAAATTCAATCGAAATTATAATAAAATTACCCTCGGGGTATATGGATACAGAAACTTAATGAAATCTTCAGAAACTTTATAGAACGAATGATAATATCTAGATATGTTGACCTTCTTGTTCTTATTTTCATGTGCAGAATTTTAAATTTTTGCATAAATCTGTACATGACATTATCATTGTCAACTATTTTCCTGCGAACCTAAAACCAGTCAGGTTGTGAAGTGAAACAGAATTTTGTAGTTGTGTAGCCAAAAGCAATCAAAAAAGCGTCACAATAAACACATTGAAAACAATAAAATTCATGTTTTTGGACGGGCACTGGATATATCGGCAAAATGATATCAATAAAAAGTCCTTTTTATATCACATATTACTGTAATTATAATATTATCATACTTTTAGTATCAATTTAAAGTACTTTTGAAGGACACTATTCAACCACAAACATAACTATTCATGTTCAAATAAAATTTCCAAAACCGAAAAGTAAAAATCAAAACAAACATAATCCATGTCTAAATTACAATCCAGAAGCAAAGTAAAAACTTTGGAACTGACAAGTTAGGTAAAACATGTGAATTTCCACCAGGGAAGTGAGGTGGGGTGCCCCGGAAGGGTAAGCATTTCCTGTTTAGCTAGCTACATCCCATCTTTGAAACTTTGAAATTTGTTTTTTAAATATTAAATTTATGAAAAATGACCCAACATTTCCTGTTAATATCTCTTCCCCATCAAAAATGTAATTCAAGCTAAACAGATTAAAATGCAAAAATATAGTAACATTTAAATGTCCATATATATAATTATTTAAAATCTATTAGATCGACTGATTTCCGCGTGACAACTCTTCTGTAACTAATATGTGTTTCAATAGTTATAGTTAATTTTAATCAGTGTTACAATATGACCGACCTTGAGTGGGTTTTGTTTCAAACTGTTACAGTTAAGGTCAGCTTGTATATATGTAACAAAGACTTGAAGTATAACATGATCGTCACAATGTAACTGTCTTAACATATTGTATGTCATTCAGGTTATTTTGAGACGATTTGTCGTCTGGTTTATTCGGTTATGTATTACCTAACATCGATATGTCAAAAAACATAATATAACAAAGACCTGACTGAGACAGTATCTTAACCAGTACTATAGAATTAAATCATTGGATATATCTGTGATATTTTAAAATTGGACAAAAAAAATTGTAACTTCTTATCACTGGCCTCATCAATGTTCAGCTGACCTAGTTTTGTTTAATTATATTTTCTTCGTTCGTTCATTTGTATTGCTGTATCATAGTCTTGATTTCCCTATGACATACACGAAAAGGCTACATTTAAATAAAAAACAAACATACTAATCCATGTTGAAGCTATATGACAATTGTGATCACCATTGGTTTAATATTTCTGTACCTATAATCTTAAACTTATCCTGGATATATCTGACGTCCCATAGGTCCTTTCATTCTCAATTTTTCCTCACACGTGGCGGATTTATCTAGATAAACAGGTCTTTACCCTTCCGAAGCAACCGGTCTCGCTTCCCTTGTGGAAAATTCACGCTTTTAGCTTTATTTACCAGTTTTCAAAATTTGTATTTTGCTTTTGGGATTGTGATTTAGAATACTGGTATATTGGTGAACAATATAATTTTAATTTCAAATTTTTATATTTTAATGTTCATTTTGTACAAAAAGTTACAATATTAGGGAAATAAAGTCCAAAGTTGTATTTTTGATTTTGTCAACTTGTGTCAGTATCATGAATATAAATAAACTAAGAGCATCTTAATTCCTTAATATTGTGATTTGGCTGATATTATACTGTACGCACTAATCTCGTTATTACGTGACCTGAATGAGATTATAATACATACCGTTTGACATCAGTTAATCTCGTTATAACGTGACCTGACTGTGATTTTAATACATACCGTTTGACATCACTTAATCTCGTCATTACGTGACTTGACTGAGATTACTAGCAAGCATCCCTATGTCATTGAGTAAATATTGTTTTGTCGCGACTTGATAAACGAGAGTCAACAAGAACATAATTATTAGATTAACTAGCGGGTCATATGGGAATGGACACATTTGTAAAGGTCTGTTGAATGCTGTTAGGGTTTTGTGGGAATGGGATTCGTAGCTTCTGAATGATTTGACATTTAGATACTGGATTGGTGTGGGAATGGACATTTGTAATTTACTATTTGTTGGTGTGGAAATGGTCATTGTCACTTATGAATGATCTGACATTTAGCCAGTACGATGGTGTGAGAATGTTACATTTGTAACTTCTATATTTCCTCATTTCACCACAATGACCTTTATTGTTTCGTGTTCTTGGTTGCCTTAGGCGATAATTACCACGTACATCTACATAAATTATAGTTGTTAATATTCTGTATTATGGTTTTTTCCAAATATTGCGGAAATTATTCATTTTTATGTCTCATTTGATCTATGATAAGTGAAATGATTGAGGGAACCATTAGAACTATAACTAAGGGGGGAATTTTATAAACAGTATACTCCCTTCTGCAAAGTATTTCCTTAGCTAAATTTGTTTAAATATATATATTTGTGATTTTGATATATTATTGCAACCCTTAAAGAAACTTTGGTTTTACAATTTTTGACCAAGCACTACTGATGTAATATGCACTAGCACTATATGTCTGTTATAACTAATGATCCCAATAGTGCCACAATCAAACCACGGAATATTTACTCTGGTGTCTGTCCAAAGTGGGATGTTTTATAACCAGGTCCATTATGTTCATCTTTTTGGTCTTATTGGGCTGTTTATCATTATTTTGTATTTTGGTGTGTACTTAGTGTCGTTGGCTGTTGCTAAGCACGTGATGTTTTCTATTTTATCGTAATAAACAACAATATTATAATCTGTCTCGGTGAAGTCAGTGTAGAGAAATGTCTTTCCTTATATAAAATATTGCCTGTAGTTTGAATTAATCTACGTGTCTGAAGTATTGACTTGGTGACAGAGTTTGTCGTTCTTACTTGATTAAATTTTCTTTCAGCTACATGAAAATCCCATCAATGTTCATCTCAGTATTCCGGTGTTGATGGTATAACGTTATCGGATTAACTCTTGATTTCTTAGGCCTCCGTGCAGCAGTGGATCTGTCGGATACGTTTGTTTTCTACAGTTTGCCTTTGAGCATTTCGTTTTAAATGTAAATTTTATTGATTACGTAATGAAATATATTGAATTTTATATTATAGAATGTAACTATATTTACCCCAGGCATTCAACCATAAAACAAATCCCAAAGAGATGTTTAAGATAATTTTCTGTTAAATGCACAAACATAAAACAATAGAACACTAACAGGTATTACAGATTATAATCTTTCATAAATTGTAAGGTGTCCCAATTACCGGTAACTGCTTTGGAGGTTCAACAAAGGAAGATGTCTTAAACGTTAATCAATCAAAAACAAACATGCCAATCCGTGTTTGAATTCCAATCAAGAAGCTAAGTTAAAACATTGAAACTGACAAGCTAGGTTAGAAACGTGGATTTCAACCAGGGAAGTGAGGCTGGATGCTCCAGAAGGGTAAACACTTCCTGTTAAGCTAGCTACACCCGCAACATGTGTAATAAAACTAGAACGATTGGTGCAGAATAGAAAAAAGGTTTAAACACAGCTTAGCAGAACATGCCACATAATATCGACCAAAATCTGATTATTTGGAGATATTTACAGAGTTAGTGATGTTGAAGCCTTCATTGTCGCAAAAAGTGATATACATCACAAGTGACTAGTAACACCGAGCCCTAATGTTTATGTGGTATGATAACGGATAAATAAAATAAAGTCTACAGTCTAATGGCATTAAAGAACAATTGAAGAAGAATGCTAAAGTTTTAATGTGATAACAAATTTTGAACATTGAAATAAAACACAACGAACAAATAAACAAACAAGAAGACTACACAAGACACTATAGAAACAAATTGTAAGCGGCAGATTCACCATTTTAGTTGTGCATTTGACTGAAAAATATTCAAATAGAATAATTAATTACATATTATACCCTGTACAGCACTAGACGGCCGTTTCGGAATACAATTTCTCATCAGTGGTGCTTAGACCAAAATTATGAAACCAATTTTTTTTCAAGAAGTTGAAAAAATACCCAAAGGATCAAAATATATTTGACAAAATTAAACTAAGGAAATACTATGCATGAGGAAGTATACCTTGGTTTTTGAGGATTTTCATAACCACTTCACACTCTCTCATCAAACGCGTCAGCACTAGTCATAATAGGCCTATTTATAGTCTTGACTATTTAATATAATTTGTTTATTTGCCATCATGGTGATTTATAAATGGATAAAACTTCAATATTGATGTTCTAACTTAGAACTCGTGTCGAGATTTTTATCTGACGTTATATAAAATCTGTAATTTGTAAACAACCGACTTTCCTAGATCATAGCAAAAATATCATAATTGTTTCTACTTTTGTAAAGAAATCTGAAGCATTCCAGCAGCAGTGTCTAAGCTATTCAGTCGTAAGCGGATTACAATATGTACGGGAAACAATTAAACTGATTCTTTACTGTTAATGCTTCGACATGAAGACTCTTGAGGGAGAATACGTAAACAATGTAACTTGTATGATTGTTGTCTTGTTGAGCTGATGTAGAATGTTATCTTGATGGCCAATCTAATGTCAGTGGCATTGATTAAAACACATATATAGCTAATAATAGATAAAAGAGATGTCACATCGACTTACAGCAAGGTGTGATAAACTAGGGATCAATAATGATATAATGTATATGTATTATAATAAGATAAATCAATGATACTAAATGATGATGATGGTGACGATAATGACGACGGTGATGGTTATGATAGTAAAAAGCAGATTTTTTTCCAAAATACTAAATGTTGATCATGATGATAATGATAACGGCAGTGATTGTAATGATTATAAAACAGGTTTTTATCATTTTTAAAACCACAATATATCTCTTTTTTATATTACTATACCAATAGACAGCGCTGTTGTGTATAGAATAATAATTAGCAATAGGAAATATTTTGTTATGTATATGAATATAATTAATTAAACACAAAGATACTAATCGATGTCCAAATCACAACCTAAAAGCAAAGTAAAAACTTTAAAATTTTGCAAATCAAGTTCAACTCCTGAACTACCACAAGGGAAGTAAGGACTGGTGCTCCGGAAGGGAAACTTGTTTATCTATCTACACCTTCTCGTGTTGTAACGAAATTAAGTATGAATGTAGTTTGGAATTTTTGGGTGTCAAATATATCCAGGACTATTTTTGATACAGATATATCACGCTTATCAACAATATTGTAATGACGGCTATAAAACCATGTGTATATTTGACGTAATTCTGGCCAATATAAACTACACCATAACATTTTGTGGATCCCGATGGGTTTCCTGATTAAATAATGAACTAACGTTGTTAAGTAAAAGTTGACAAAATTGATTTGTTCTCTGTTCGCTGAACCAGTTGTTTAGCGAATGTTGTATCTTGTATCTGAGGCATTGTTTTAAAACCTATTTTTTTTCATTTGGAGCATTTATGATCAATTAATATTTATTCACTTTGTCTTCCTGTGGAACTATGCTAGGTGAAGGCATTATATCCTTAGGGCAATACTACAGTGGTAAAAGGTCAAGAAAAAAACCACAATGATATATCTATTATATTACTTGACAATATAGGTCTTGTTAAATGTTTTTACTTTCTTTTATCTGCTTTTATTTAAATCACAATCTGAAATAAACGGGTTTTTTAATCTTTATCGCCAAAGCTCCATGTCATGTGTACAAACTGTGTTTTTCAGGTTGTAATTACGTAACTCTTTATTGCAAGATTGCATAAACCAAGAGTATAGTACCAGTTTGGAAAAGACAGTACCTTGCTGTCAAGGGCACCACAGCAACTATAGAAACATATCCAATGTGTATCCTACGATATATCATGCACTAAAATGAAACAAATCCCATTTTAAGTCTTCCATTTAATGTCCGTAAATAAATCTAAAAATTTTAATAACAATTTTATTCACAAACCATTTTATCCTTATGTAGCTTCGAAAATTAAGTCACTTTACTTTGAAATGCAATTCCTTTAAAGTCATGATGGTCATTTTTTGGTAGTTTAAAGAGGATAATTTTATTCAATAAAACAGTTTGTCAATAAAATCGCAATACTTGTTCTATTTAGTACCATCATCACTTCTAGCATCATAGCCTTGTTTTGTTTGATTACGTCTCACTTGGTGTTGTTTATCTCCATGGTGTCAGCTCTCTGACATTTCAATTTCTCAAAATCTAGTTTACACAGAACACCCTGTCATGAAATTCAATAAATGTACAATAAAAATTATTTCATAAGAGATAGATCTCTTCAATTAAGGCCGACTTGTCGTCTGATTCTCCTGTTAATCAATGGAGCACACATCCATGAACCTTTCACACGTTTAGATTAAATCCTGTATTGGATAATACTACTAGAATGATTGAGCAGGCAAACTAGTCGATTAAACTCTAAATGAAAATACGTTTTCTGAGAATAGCCACTAATTCAGAACTTGAATGATTAATTTAGACCTATAACTTGTAATAACAGACATTTTTAATATAGGGACGTGTGAATTATATTGCGCGATTCCCTAATGAATTCCGTCGATATCTTATTTCCCCTATGCTTGACACTTACCAGCTGACATAATTTCCTACTGAAGTACACTTTACACTAAAGACTTGTGGTCAAGTAGTCTACAGCGCCATCTAACGGGTCACAATGTCTCTAATTGCCTTGATTCAATTCCCATTTGGGACAGATCCTAGTGTGAGAAAAGTTGTCAGTACTCTTACCAAAGATCGGTCGTTAACTTCAATATCCTCCACCATCCATAGACTGATAACCTCGAAATAAGTGAAAGAATTTTGTTTTGGCCGTTAGAATTACGGTACGCTTTTTAGGGCTGAATATTTCCATATTTAACCAATATGTGTGCTTTGTAAAATGACATGAAAATGTCACAACGTTGCTTTCTTAGGTTTCAAT
The DNA here is from genome assembly GCA_021292105.1 of Anadara kagoshimensis. Lineage (NCBI taxonomy): Eukaryota > Metazoa > Mollusca > Bivalvia > Arcoida > Arcidae > Anadara > Anadara kagoshimensis. Next base: position 471,234 of record CM037857.1, on the reverse strand, counting down.
TGTTGGTGTAAAATTAAAACTTGTATAATATGTTATTAACAATGTTGACTTCAGAGTATACCAAACTATGGATGTTTTGATTGTAAAAGGGGATTAATTATTACTACGCAGCGTAGTACTAAACCGATTGCCTGTAGTGAATCTTCAACGGTGTGATTATAGTAATAATAAACATAGGAGGAACTTGCTGACTTTTTTACTTATTTCAGTCTCCCTGTGAGGAGAATTAGACCGTTTACAAGTCCTCTTTATTTGCCTCTGTCTGTCGCTACTTTGGTTGCCTCAGTCCATTAATTGTACCCTAGCCTTTTTTGCTGTCTTTTTATGGTTCTCATGCTTCAGAAGAGGATCTGAACCATCCCAATTATCTTACAATAGCTGATGATGAAACAATGTCTACTGGTGTGTTTATAGTGTTATTGGAGGGCCCAAACCATGCCACCTTATTTTACGCCAAATAGTTATACAATGTCCAGTTTTCGGGTGTAGTACTGTTCGAAGGCCCCTAAAATCCCACTTATTTTATAATCAATAGACAATAATAACATAAACATGTATATATGGAATGAAGCATAAGACGTAGGAGAAATGATCAGCTATATATGTCTATTATACACCTTTGATTTTCTTTGTTCTTTTCCTTCTAATCACCAGACATCAAGACAGTTACAGACATAAGTTGATGATGTAATTGTTTAAAATAGCGAAAATAGGAAAATCACATGTCATTTTTAACATGTACGTCGTCTGACCGGGATATAAACGGCTTGTATCATCATCATCATTACAGGAATGTATGTCGTCTAACCCAGGATAAAAAGGCTTGTATCACCATCATCATCATTACAGGAATTTCGTCTGACCCAGGATAAAAACGGCTTGTATGATCATCAACATCGTTACCGGAATTTAAATATAAATAACAATACAATAAGGCTTTAAATAGAAGTTATCATATTATAAGGAAAATCCTGCTCATCTCACACCAGCCAGACGTTTGTCAGGGACTTCCATATCCATTGTTGGAAACCTTTATAGCTAGGTAATGAAGCAGCATTGGGATTGCATGTCATTGCTTAGTATATATGATAGCCAACTGTTCCAGATCACGGTCAGATAAAGCAAGGTCAATGTACCTTATTTAGTTGACTGTTATTTAATATATCTATTCAGTTTCTCCGTTTTAATTTTACCTTCATGACAGTATGAACAAATATTGTGACCATTGATTATAAAACTAATATTACAACTTTGGACGAGCACTGAATGTTATGACAAAATGTTGTCAAGTAGTATGAACTACAGTACTTTAGAAGAATTCAAACCTGTAAGATGTGCATATAAAAAATTGAAATAGAAAAATAATAACATATATAGCATCCAGAACTAAGAATGATGAGACTTCTTTTTGTAACTCCCGACCATTAAATTCTGTTCACAGATATGTTCAAAATAGCTGAAGAACTTTATTTTTAGGCTTTTAAGACATTAAATTAAAAAATTGGGGGATACTACTTGAAGTCCTTTCATAAGTATTAATATCACCATGCATTGACGTTTCTGATATACATGGCTTCTTTGCAATTGGAAGACCTTCAGACATTGGGTCGATATATCTTCTATGTTATGGTATACAGTTAGACTAACATTCTAAGATATATAGAATTCTGTGTTATTATTTGTGTCTTGGTTTAATCAACTTCTGGATTGAAAACATAATAAACAAACTTACAAAAGAAATGTGTTTATTGATAAATCTTGGGAATAAAATGTAAGCACTTATTTGACATGGACGAAATCAATATCACCATAATGCTTACGTGTGGTATTAATCCGAGACAAAAAAATGGAAATAAAGAACTTTGTAATTCCATAGAAACAGGATTTTTTGTTGAGTACAAAAACAGAGAATTAGGTACAGATACTATCCCTGAAAGACCCAGAGATAATAAAAGACACACGGGGTTCAGATCAGTTCTGCAAACAAACTAATTGTTGTAAAAAAGATTAATAGCATCTACCAATTCAAAAATAAACATACTGGTACGTGTCCAAAACACAATCCCAAAAGCAAAACAAACGTACAAGTTCATGTAAAAATAACAATCCCAAAAGTAAAAACTTCCATCCTTGATGTGGACCGGGTATCCCTGTTTAGCTAGTTATGTCCACCACATGGCAATGTTGGATAGAGATATCATAATTATTAGTCTAATGGCGTACATAAAACATAAAGTACCACTACACAATACACAACAGGACATCCCTGAATGGTAGAACTACGGTAGTTAGACGGCTTGCGAATTGTAAGTGCGCTTTGGTCAAACGGTCTAACGTAAATGATAGAAAAAGTAGGACATTTCTAATTATATTTGGATATCTTGACTTTTGATGGGTTATACACTTTTTTCATTCTCAGGCATTATGTTATGATATTAAAAATTCTTCTTTTTTAAATGTAATTAAAAGCGTTCTTCCGGACGGGGGTAGCTAAACATTAGACATTTATCCTTCTGGAGCACCCGGCCTCACTTCTTTTGTGAACGTTAACTTTATATGTCAGTTTCAACATTTTGCCTTGCTGTTGGATTGTAATTTGAACACGAATTGTTTTTGAATTTAAAATTTCTCAAAAACTAAGGTATACTCCCTCATGAAAAGTATTTCCTTAGCTTACTTTGGTAAAATATATTTTGGTCTTTTGGGTAGCTTTTCAACATCTTCAAAATAATTTTGGTTTCATAATTTTGGTCCAAGCTCTACTATTGAGGAATTGTATTCCGAAACGACCGTCTAGTGCTGTAAAATTAAAACTGGTATATGTAATTTTATTTGATTGGTAAATTGTTTGTATATCAGAAACCAATCATACATTTATTGTTCAGCATATTACAATCGTTGTAAATGCAAGTTACCACAGAGATATTTCTTTGTTGAGCATTGAGAGTTCTTGGTATGGGTGTAACCGCCAGTGGCAGTAGCATTTTCATTCATACAGTAGCATTCCCAGTCATACAGTAGCATTCCCAGTCATACAGTAGCATTCCCATTCATACAGTAGCATTCCCATTCATATGTCCGATATGAATACGAATACTAACATAATAAAGCAAACAAAATATAATACACACATTGGAATCCGTATTTTTTCGTTTGCAACTTCAATTAATGTATATTTTTTTTACCTAACTTGCAAGACTAGTGGGGGTATAGATGTAAATTAACGAATAACTAATGTGATTGAATTTTATAAAGAATAAAATGAAGATTTACTAGATGAACATCTTGGCTAACAATGGTAGTCATAATAAAAACATACATACCAATCCATGTCTGAATCACAATTCCAAAGCAAAGTAAACAATTTGAAACTGGCACCAGTTTCCATCCAGGAAAGTGAGGCCGGAACGTTTATATCTTTGGGGGATCTTCCATTCCAAAAGCTGTGACAGGTTTTTATAATGTTCTAATTTCTCTATGTACGTTATTTCGTTTCATGTGTAAAATATCCATACCCTCTGATATACAAGTCGCCTATTGTATTGTGTTTAAGGTAATATACGTTTTACAACACACAAGAGAGAGGACGAGTAGGATTGTTTTTTTTAAAATCTGACGTTTTTGTGATTGTTCCCCTATTGACTATAATATAAACATCAAACTATGCTGTATTGATCACGAGGGAGCTATCCCGTACCACACCATCTACTAACGTTACATAATAGCTAACATTTTTCTGCTTGTTCGTTTAACATGTACAATTCTGAAGAAAGATAACACGGGGTAATTATATTGTTCTTCATCAATAAAAAACAAGCATACCAATCATCCATGTCAAAACAAAATCATTATCTCGAAGCAAAGAAAAAACCTTGAAAACTGTCAATTAAACAAGTGAACTTCCACCAGGGAAGCTCCTCCTGTTTAGCTAGCTACATCTTCACATGTAAAATCAAAATCGACAATGAAAAGTAACACATGGAACTATGTGTCGTAAATACATCCAGAACAAATTTTGATTACAGAGAAATCATTGTTGTAAATATTGTGATGGCGACCATAGAACTTTTAGGGCCTTGATAAACCTAGGACTGCAATATCCCTGAGTCAACAATTTATTTGCAAGCAGCTTGTTTCGTTTTACAAAGTTCCCGTAGTGGGAACAAGCTCTACCATAGCGTAATAATTGGGAAACAAATACACCATAAGCAGGAGAAGCAGGTATGTTACTGCATAGAAGAAGAAAGTTGACAATAGAAAAATTAAAGTGATCACGTTTGACACACACACACACACCATATTGACTTTGTGTTGATAATCAACTGGTTCAGATTGCAGCAAGGGAAATAACTCTCATCAATATTTTATAATAAACAGAAAAGCAATAACTACAATTATATATACTTTTATGTGATTCGGAATCAATGACTGTTCTAGATAATTACAGCTTTTTATTATTATCATTTACTTTATTTATTTAATTTCTTTATTCATTTATTTATTTATTACTCTATAATTAAAATCAAATTAGAATACTCAGAGCCTACTCAGATATTATTACTATATCCAGAGTAATAAACATTATAATTACTGTATATATGTCAGTTAGACCGGAGTTGTTTATGGTTATTGTTAGAAGTATTGCAATTAACACAGAAAATAAACATTTAATTAAGTTAATATTGTATTGGTAAATAGTAATTTATCAAGTTTTATCAGAAATAATACAATTGTAGATAGAATTAGATGTAAAGAATATTAACATTTTTTCGGTTAATAATTTGGACTGAAATGTCATGTTCTACATACCTACATACCACATTGTGTGTTATAACAGGAAAATAGAACAATTGAATAATTATTCAATCACATAAAATAAATGGTGTTTTTATGCAATTATCCTCTGTAAGGAAATGTTAAAATCTGCATCATTGACGATGATGATGATGATGATATACCTTATATAGAATTTAAAAAATAAATGAATTGAAAATGTCCTCTATATAGTAGACACGTTGCCTTATGTGGAGATGATCTTAAAAGGGGTGTGTGTGTTTGTGCAACATTACGGACAGTTTTTTGTGACATTCTGTACACACAACCCGGAGTGTACAGTATTAAACCTTATGTACCAGTAATAACTTCAAGATCCGGGAATTTATTAAAAGCATCATACAAATACTTGTCCATACCGCTCACAGACCGACCGACCGACCGACCAACCGACCGACTTACTGCTGATCCAGGAGTAAAATCTGATCAATTTCTCTAACTTTATCATTGATCGATCCGCTACACACTCCCGCCACCACAACTGGAGGAAGATGAATATTTAGTATATAGACCATTCTATGTTTGTTTATCTTATACAATTCCTCCCCTTTGTTGGTGTTTATTACAATATTTCTGACAATTCTTCTCTCTGGGACGACAGATAAACAATCGTTATTATTTACTGAGAGTTGTGAGCTATAGTAAGTGAGTGAGAACTTGGCTGGTACGTGTTACATTATACACTGTTTTCTACGTTAAGTGACATAACATATTTCAAACTAACTCTTTTATGACTAAAGCTGTTGTGTTACTTCACTGGAAAGGAGGTTTTGTTACTGATATTTTCTTGATTTTACACAAAGTTAAAGGTAAGTAATGGCTACATATTTATTAATTTATTTAATTATTTATTTATTTATTTATTTATAACATGTACCATCTTCATAATGTTGATAGTCCAACAAAAACTCGATATAAATGCTATGTTCGTTCTTCTTTGATACGTTTAACTTTTGAAATTGTATTTTTGTGGAAAAAACTAATTTTTTAAAATATCAAAACCTGGCTTTTGTGTTAAATTTTATATCATCTTTGCAAGGGGACAGCAGTGCCTGAGTGGTCTAAAGCGCAAACTTACGAATAACAACTCCTTTAATTTCCACCTAGGTTCAAGTCCCTCTGTCCATTTTAGTGTGAAAAATATTTAAGTTTGCTTACCAGGGGCCTATTTTTTGCTACAAATACTCTGGTTTTTCCATCGTCCCTAGAATTGATCATGACCGCCTTGATTTGAGTTGAGGTATAAATCAACATTAATTCCAATTTACTTCCCTCAAATATTCGGCAAGATAAATGTATTTTATAATGCGACAAAATAACATAGAGGAACTAAACAGATATAGACGTCATGGAAAAACTATAACTTTATCTTCAGAATATTTCTAATATAAGTTTATGATATATGTGAGGTCAATTACAATTATGTCATTTTAAAGTTTTAAGTTGATAAAAATCAATTACTTTAACATCGACAGGTGTAGTTTAAAGTTATGCTATTTGTCATGTTCTTCTCTTTTTTAGTTTTAATATTTCATAAATAAGATATACACGACAGCGTGACATATTACATAATCACTTTCACTTAGTTTTATACAAGAGATGTTAATATTTAAATCGGAATTAAATCGTTAAAAAATATTGTGTTTGTGAGAGACCGCGTAATTATTATTTTTTATTTTTGAATGGTTGTTTATTACTTAAAGTCTATGACGTAATAAATAAAATAATTATAATTCCTCATACATGATAACCTTCCATTTCTTATCAAACATTTCTTTTCCATTTTTACGAAGTATTACATGTACTTTTCAGTATCACCATACATTAACTTTCACGTTTTATAAACCCTACGTTTTCAGATTTATCTAACCTTACTTGTCAATATTTTCAGTTACACGTAATATTAACTTTCAGTTTAATTAAAATAAGCTGCCTGGTTTCTTCAAACGATATATTTTTCCCTTTTTCATTTAAGTAATCATCACCTTGGTTTTTTTTATCAAATATTATTTTCCAAGTCAGCATATCGACTATTCCCCTTCCAGTTTAATAAAAAAAAAAAATAAGAAACATACTAATCCATGTCCAAACCAAATGGGAAGGAAATGTTTTATAATAAATGCAAGATAAACATGTACGGAAATAAATTGATGATTTAATTTAATACGTCACATACTTAATTCAATCGAAAGCAATAACTCAGTATTAAAAAGTTCAAAAGAATAACGTTGTTTTTCACAAACGCAGTATGTTTTAATATTCAAAATCCAAAATTATTATTTTTCCAGTTTCATCATAAAATCAAAAAAAAAACCACTAACACTAACGACAGCAACGACAAAATCCTTATCATAAAATATTAACTTTTCATTTTTATTTAGCACAACCTGTTCAGTTTTATGTTTTATATTTAACTTGATCGAAGTTGAAAATTGTGTCAATCTACCTTAAGCAAGAAATTTAAAGATAACAAAAGAAGTACATGTATCTATATATGTTATACACGGGGTCCTATTATAAATTACAGATGGGTATGAAAAGTTTATATTTTATATATCTGGATGGGTATAAAAAGTTTATATTTTATATATCTGGATATTATCACCATGATATCTATATCACCAAGTATTACATAATGTGTGTGTTTATGTTTAATTATCACCCACAGTTATATAATTATCACAGACTTTGTAAGATAAGTTCCACTTGTAATTGTGAAAAAATAGACTTAATGCGTACAAAACATTCCTTAGATATTTACATGATGTAAAAAAAATAAAATGTAAAATATATATATAATTATCTATAACGATTTAAGTAGTGACTTTAATTGCAAGGCCAAGCATTAAATAAATATTGTGAGCTGAAAAAATCCCTTTTAACCTAGTCAGTTCCCGTGAAATCTTCAATATGAATTTCAGAGATGTTCCGAAAGCTTCATTTTATTATTCAGAGGTGTTCAAAAAGCTTCAGTTTATTTTTCAGATGTTTTCCGAAAGCTTCAGTTTAATATTCAAAGATGTTCCGGAAGCTTCAGGTTTTTTTTCAGAGGTGTTAAAAGAGTTTCAGTTTATTCAGGTACGTTTCGAAAGCTTCAAGTTATAATTTATGTTAATTTTACACTTACAATACTGTTCCAGTTGCATAGCTTAATTAATACCCGAATGAACTCAAATCATAACTTATGTAAATCCTATATCTAGTGTATAGAAGCCAGACGTATCAGGATTACTTGTAGGTCTTCGGAGTTTATTCTTGGAAATATTCAACACATATCTAACTCTATAATAACATATCAGAAGCCCCAGAAACATCAGCTTCCGTAACATTAGTTATCAATGTGCAAACTGAACCAATATCCATTCTAGGAATCTTCAACTTATAGACATATTTTTCTCTTGAATGGAAAAAATCACGTTATTTAAGAAAAACGTATTAAATTGTTTAAGTGACTCATATTTGAACTCTAACCATCTATGGTTATATTAGAAATAGAAATGTCGCTCTAGTCGGTCATTATGAAACCTAAAAATGATGATATTCTCGATTTTATACGAGCACTGGATTTAATGTCAAGGTGACATCCAGTGGTTTATGCGAAGCCCCTGTAAAATTCGAGGCTTGATCTACTTGTATATCGATTATGACCATTCGCGAATGTGAATATATATAAATGACTTCGATTTTACCCGTAGCAAATACTCAGTTTAGATATTGTTGCTATTAAGAGTTAACAAAGCATGCTGTTAATGATAAACAGAAATGATATTAGACATTACATAACTCGTCATGTTGAATATTAGACGGACCATTTTTCTGAGATGTTCTCTATGATATAAACTAACAGCGATACGAATTACTCTGTCATAATTCGCCATGTTAATATTAGACAGGCCATTTTTCTGAGATGTTCTCTATGATATAAACTAACAGCGATACGAATTACTCTGTCATATTTCTGCTATTACTGTAACCAGACAAATCTGACAGAACAATTGCTTCAAGAATTATACTCAAAAATATGTAAAAGTCAAAAGCAATTTCCTTACTGCCGGAAATGGTCAGGCAGTGTTAACAGACAGAGACAAAACGGTTCAGAATGGACCCGTTTCCGGTTTCCATTTATTTGTATCGATCGTTACGCCATTAAGTCGCAATATTATGCTTCTTAAGCCAAGCAGGGATAGATATAATATGTATGACATTTGGACAAAAATGTTTCTAGTTAACCAGAATATATATATCTGCTTACATTATTACTATTCTATCGCTTGTAGTATGTAATTTATTTATAAATATACAGGAAAGAAAAAACCTTGCAAGAAACCGCTAATGATATATTGTGTTATAATGTCAAATGTAAAAAAACAATTATTTAAAGGACATGTATATTTAGTACATTCTCTTCAAGAAAAAGGGGGGTCTGCTATGTTTATAGGGTATGTAAGTCTCGTCACGTGATCGCCAGTGATAAGTTGCTGTTTCCGGGTACAAGCACTATCAACTTGATAATGAACGATGTTAAATGGCGCCACGTAACGATTCAACATTTGACATAACTAATGTTCAAGTTTGTTTTCCTGGGGTAATATTGCGGGGGTGTTCATATCCGGAAACAAAATCAAAGACTTAAGACTAAATCTGCAGGCTTTTTTCGAAAATGAAAAAGGTATATTGAAACACTCTAGAAGCTAATTACAACAGGGAGGTTTAGTATTGTAGCAGACAAAATCAACTGGAATCAGTACCATCATATAATAGATGTACCAAACAACTCTAAACAAGAAATCTGTAATGCCAGAAATATCACCAAGTTATACAACACAACATGATAAGTTGTTTTACAGAATCAAGTGTGTGTAATGGTAGTATTGTACTGGGTGATAGATCTGGATGTTGATAGGAGAAGTTTGTTTATATATAGCTGGTCATTAGTTATCAGTAACTTGTAACTACTTATAAAACACTGAGATCTCAGTTCATCAGTACTGACTGATAACTGAACACAATAACAGAAATTATCCGTAGAGAAGGAAGATGTTGTAATACCATTACTTTTATTACTTGCAATTTTAGAAGTTTATGTTTTAGGAGATCAGGTGTTGTATACCATAAAAAAGGGAACATAATAAAAATTAAATACAAACATTTCGATCCATGTCAAAAATCAAAATTCTAAAAGCTTTGAAAATACTTTGAAAACTAGGCAATTCATTTAGGGCATTAACTTTTACTAGGGAAGTGAGGTCATGTGCTCCGGAATGACGGAAACCAACGACAACATCTTAAGTACCTGAACCTTAATGCACTATCAAGTAAAGTTGCTTACCAATACAAACTGGCACGTTTTCGTTGCTAAAATAGTACTTGGCATTGTAATGAGAGTATCAACATTGTACATCTAAAGACGTATTAATAATAGTCGCAGTGATTTGTAGCATGTAATGTTACAGCACAAAAAACTGTACATTTATAATTAACCTACACATGCTTTTGTGTTATATATATATATATATATATATATATGAAAAAGTTCAGATAAATGTCTTACACATGGTAAAATTTATATATATATACAGTACAGATGTGTCGAAAGTTTAACACTAAGCTAAGAAAACTGGTGCCATATATTATCGTCATTTATCTCTGTACCTCGTTAGCTATTTATCGGCTTTTCGGTATTGTTTAGCTTTTCTGCCACTACTTCTATATCTCCGCCATGTCCGAGCTTTGATTCGTTTTTTGTTAGCGCATTGTTAAACTTTCGACAGGCCTGTATTGTAACTGTTATATATATACGCTGCAGTATATATATTTCTTGGTTTGTTTTTTCACATTTTGTATCCTACTGAAGACTAAGGACGATATATGTCTTGTTATGTGTAACAGCTGTGTTTACTGTCATCAACATTCCTATAGAGAGTGCTGCAGAGGAAAACAGAAGTAGTTTGACGGCTGTGATCATAAATAATATATATAAATAAATGAATATATAAAACCACTGGATACTTCACATATATAAACAATATATCTGTATGTGTAACTGACGGGGGGATTAGATTAACCGAGATCGTCACAGACATATAAAGTACTATTGTGACGATTCTTGTGGTTCATTTTATGTGTCTAAAACTCCAAGCGAAACCAGTAGTATTTAAATTAAACATGTAAAACAGCACGTAATATAGGCTTATAATTGAATACGTAATAAAAATAATATTAATACTATGTGGCTTATAATTTTGTTTATAATAGTTCCGTTATCATTTAGAAAGTTTTCTAGAAAGATTTAACAAGATTTCAATGGCATTGTGTCTATATGACGTCAGTGTGTTATAATCCTTGAAAAAAATCAAGATTTTTGCTGTGTAATCTTCTTGATAATATTTTCATCTAGAAAGTTGGTGAAATAAATCTTCCTGTAATTTTGTTGAAGCAACACTCACGGTATAATCTTATAAGAATTGTTACTAATAAGCAACCTTATCAGTATCTCATGATGGTAATCTTGTATAATATGTCACGATATTTTTGTACGTGAATGCACTTATACGCCACCTAAACTGTGTTAGGTCTATATTACGCTGGTCGTCCGCGTCATGGCACTTATACACCACCTTGACTGTGTTAGGTCTAAATTACGACTGTCGTCCTTGTGATGGCACTTATACGCCACCTTAACTGTGTTAGGTCTATATTACGAGGGTCGTCCGCGTGATGGCACTTATACACACCTTAACTGTGTTAGGTCTATATTACGACTGTCCTTGTGATGGCACTTATACGCCACCTTAACTGTGTTAGGTCTATATTGCGACTGTCGTTCGCGTGATGGCACTTATACGCCACCTTAACTGTGTTAGGTCTATATTGCGACTGTCGTTCGCGTGATGGCACTTATATGCCACCTTAACTGTGTTAGGTCTATATTGCGACTGTCGTTCGCGTGATGGCACTTATACGCCACCTTAACTGTGTTAGGTCTATATTGCGACTGTCGTTCGCGTGATGGCAATTATAAGTCACCTTAACTGTGTTAGGTCTTTATTACGACTGTCGTTCGCGTGATGGCACTTATACGCCACCTTAACTGTGTAAGGTCTATATTGCGACTGTCGTTCGCGTGATGGCACTTATACGCCACCTTAACTGTGTTAGGTCTATATTACGACTGTCGTTCGCGTGATGGCACTTATACGCCACCTTAACTGTGTTAGGTCTATATTGCGACTGTCGTTCGCGTGATGGGAATTATAAGTCACCTTAACTGTGTAAGATCTATTTTACGACTGTCGTCCGCGTGATGGCACTTATACGCCACCTTAACTGTGTTAGGTCTATATTGCGACTGTCGTTCGCGTGATGGGAATTATAAGTCACCTTAACTGTGTAAGATCTATTTTACGACTGTCGTCCGCGTGATGGCACTTATACGCCACCTTAACTGTGTTAGGTCTATATTACGAGGGTCGTCCGCGTGATGGCACTTATACACCACCTTAACTGTGTTAGGTCTATATTATAAGGACCGTCCGCGTGATGGCACTTATACGCTACCTTAACTGTGATAAGTCTATACAAATGACAAAACAGACAAATTCTTTATAATATTGTAGATGATGCGTTATTAATATATAGACATATATCTACAATTAATAAAAGTTTAATGACACGGACGATTGCCTTTAGTTTAAATTTCTGTCCCTTGGTTCGTTAACTTCGTTAGACATATTCACGCTTTATTACGCATATCGGGGATGATCTGTATAAAGATATCAATCACAGTTCAATAACCAATTATCACTGAGTGAAATCTGAATATTTGATCAAGAAAAATCCGATTTCACTCTCTTAAATTTCTTTAAGGACATTTTTATGACACTGTGACTGTAGGTGGTGATAAGGAACCCAAGAAGTTCCTTTTTCTTTTTATCGCAAGTTATTGCATCAAGAATTTCAGAAAGACTTAGACTTTGTGCAACACTTATTTATTATTATCGTCATGTGCTACTTTTGAATTTTTATGAAATAATACATATGTATTAAAAGTAGCACATGACATTATTGCCCTTTACTTATTTCAGTCAAACCTGTGTATAAAGGTCACCCAATGGGACCAGTAAAAGTGACCGTTATGGACAGGTGGCCTTTATAAAAAAATTCGACATACAATTCTAATGGCAGGTGACTCTTATATAGAGGTGACATTCAAGGCAGATTGGACTGTATCAAGTTTGACATGTAAGAATTTGGTCTGGTATTTGAGTTATGCACTAAGTCAAAAGTACTTCACTTATATCGAGGCGATCAAACAAAATGACAAACATTTTTCACATTTTGATTTGCCCAGGCGGGATTCAAACCCATGCAGCGAGGGCGTCGTGATGCGTGATCCAGCGGTTTAATCCACTCGGCTACTGAGACCTTTTGACACGTTATACTTTGTTTTTAATGTTCCTACTTCAAAGGTGGAGCAAATTTTATTTTTACAAAAGTGTTCAATTTCACTTATCTCTTTGGAATGAACTGTAACAATATTTTCAAATATATTTTATATATTGAAGTTCTAAATTCAGTAATGTATAATAAAAAATATCTTAATTCAAGTTTAACATGAAAAATATACAGTAGACATACATCGCGGATAAAAGCTAATTTTAAACATCATGTGATGCTATATTCAACTCAAACTACTCTTTATATCCTTAGCTGTTTGGCATTGGCTATACTGTACTAACATTTGATCATGAATAACAATGCATATAGAATGTGAAAGAAGATATTTAATTGAATATACGTACATGTATGTTATTCTAATATTTGCATTATTCATGTATTAGTAGGGAAATATTTAAAATACGCGAGTCTTGTAAGTTGCGTAAGGCATGTTGTTTGAAAAGACTTTTAATGCAATCCAAGCTGCTGTTTAAGCGATGTATTAACATGTCAATCCTGTAACAATGTCTGAAAACACCACATATTACATTATAAGGTGACATATGCCTGCCCTGTGACAGAATCTGTTTGTTTTCTTACAGTGCGGTAAGGGCGTCTAGTTACTTGTGGTTGTGACGGAATCTGTTCGTTTTCTTACAGTGCGGTAAGGGCGTCTTGTTACTTGTGGTTGTGACGGAATCTGTTCGTTTTCTTACAGTGCGGTAATGGCGTCTAGTTACTTGTGGTTGTGACGGAATCTGTTCGTTTTCTTACAGTGCGGTAATGGCGTCTAGTTACTTGTGGTTGTGACGGAATCTGTTCGTTTTCTTACAGTGCGGTAAGGGCGTCTAGTTACTTGTGGTTGTGACGGAATCTGTTCGTTTTCTTACAGTGCGGTAATGGCGTCTAGTTACTTGTGGTTGTGACGGAATCTGTTCGTTTTCTTACAGTGCGGTAATGGCGTCTAGTTACTTGTGGTTGTGACAGAATCTGTTCGTTTTCTTACAATGCGGTAAGGGCGTCTAGTTACTTGTGGTTTTGACGGAATCTGTTCGTTTTCTTACAATGCGGTAAGGGCGTCTAGTTACTTGTGGTACTTCTACCACATAGAGGACTTCATTCGGACTGTAGATGAATGTCACCATTTAAACCGAATCTTGAATGATACATGTATTCTTGTTGCATGTTCCTCTTTATTTTATTAATTTTATCCATTGCGGTGTCCTTTGTTTAAGTAACTGTGTCATATTATACATTTTTTATTTTCTGAATGAAGTATTCAAAATTTATAATATCATAAATAGTTACATATTTACTTGGCACGGTTGTCTTACGTCTAGAAGTGGTTGTGTTTTAAAATTTTGTTTGAAGTTCTAGGTCAGTACACGTATCCGTCTGAATAATTCTGTTGATTGAGGTTTATGATTTTTTGCTGTTGCTAAATGTGACTGATTTGACTTTGTTAAGTACCATTCATCATAGCAGGTCAGAGAGCAAAATGATAAATTACAAGCAGTTAAATACATAAAATATTTAAAAAATATTCATTATAGAAGAAATCTGACTAATTATGGCCAAGTAAAACAACAGATTATAGTCGTAGCCTTATATAGTGTTCTGATTTGTAAAAGGACATTTTATATATGCGCGCGTTTAAAAACAGTAAAATGTTAATCTTTTTCAATAACAAAATACAAAACATTTCAGCATTGATTTTGGATTAATCACGTGTCTTAAAGGATAACATTAAGTTGGTATCTTATTTTCAAATAAATCACAATCGAAACATATTTTCAATATCGCTTGAAATAAAAGATAAATTAACCAATTGTTTTTAAATGCATGGTGTAATACGGAAGGTGCATGCAACAGAGCGTGTAACATGTATCTTTTGATGTCAAGATTCCTGCATTCTTACAATAAGTCTGTATGACTGTAGATTCTTTATACCATCGCCATATACAACTTTTTGAGTGTATTTTATGATTAACCATAACTTATAGCATTTGCTGAGTCAGATATTATAGCTTGCCTTCCGACATGAAGAAGACTTTCTAAAAAAATGTCAAACATTATACAGTCAAACCTTTCTATAAAGGTCATGCAAGGGAACCAGTAAATGTGGTCTATATGGACACGTGGCCTTTATATACAGACTCAAATAGTATGATTAAGAACAATTAAAATACAATTCTAGGAGCAGGTGGCCTTTAAGGCAGGTTGGATTGTAATTCAAAATGATTTTCTCTATGTACATGTAGACCGATATGGTGACGTCATTGTTGAGTGTTGATATTTACAATGTCATGTGTGAAGCCTTTTTACTTATGACTGTGTAGTTCATTAGATCAATCTCATGCTGTTCCCTATTCCACTAGTTATTAGTAAACATTGAACATTTAATGAAAAAAAACCAGTTATAATTAAATTTTGGTGGAGTTTTCAGAATCTTTTAAGGAGTACAAATTTTCATGTTACATTGACCGGAGTATCCGGTCTGATTTTCGTGATGAAAGTTCGCGTGTTAATTTAAAGTTTTTACCTTGCTTTAGTATTCTGATCGGGACATGGATTAGTATGTTTATGACTGACCTATAATTCAGAAATTAGGGTCAGCCAAAACTGTAGGAAAAATATTACTCATAATTACTCAAGAACCTACAACATAAATCACAGAGAACACCATGTAATACACCAGAAACAATAAGGTAAGTTAGAGTTACAAAACATCTGATAGAAGAGGTGAAAATGAACTGAGAATGAAATTAACCTACAACAGAGTAGAACAAAAAACCATATGGACCAACAGTCAAAAAGATCACTCTGGCAGGTTGGAGTTTCTCTTCAAACAAAAGGCGAGGTTATACATCATTGATTTTTGTTGAGGCAGTCAGTAATAATTAATCACCAGTCAGTACCAAAAATATACACCTCTCTACTGGGCGATAATCAAGATTTAGTTAAGTGCAGTTTTAGTGTATGATACAATCAAGGTCAATATCCTATCGAACACTGGACGATATCGAAGCTTTAAACAAAGCTGTTGTTTAAAAAACAAAGGTATATTATATAACAGCCAGATCGAAGATGGTATTAAATGTCATATCAGTATTACATAACTTCCTAAAACAATAAATACATTTAAGTTTGATTTTATGTCTTCTCTTGAAAGCGAGGAAATAATAACTAATGCAAAATATTACATTTTCAATAAAAATATTGTTTTCTAAATATTTTATTGACAACATGTAGATGCAGAGATTCATTGTTTGGTAAGAATTATTTGTTGATTTTCATATCTTCGTGTTTATGATGTTTATGAACGACTGGTAACATATGTTGTAGGATATAGGACATCTAATAGTACTATATCCACACGACTGAACATTTACTCAAGTGTCTGTCCAAAGTTGCAATTTTATAAGCATTAGTTCCAATGTGTTCGTTCTTCTGTGTCTTTTATGGCTTATATAGGTGTTGCTATCATTTTATTCAACTGCTTCGTGTTCTAGATAACGTTTGCATTTGCCAAGTTCATGTTTTTCAATGACAATTTTTTTCTATTAATTTTTGAAAGTGTCATATGCCATTTTTTAAAATTCAATCATAAAATACATTCAAAAATGGTATATGATAAAAGTAATAAATTACATGTTTACAGTTTTGTTTTTGTAGCTATAATTAGCAACAGGAAGTAGTGATAAGGAATGGTATATATTTTAGATGATTGTTACTTAAAATGAATAGAGTCCGACATTTTATCAAACTGGATATTCAGATTTATTTTATTTTTTGTACACGACCAATGGCAATCTTAACTATAAACGACTGTTTTCACGGGACTTGCATATGAAGATATGTGTGGCGTCATTTGCTTCGGTTTTCCAATAACCTGACATAAACGCCATTTCTTTAGTTTAATGAATGGTAAAAATATTGACCTTTCTTAACTTTTTAAACGTGGTTGGCTAAACATGAGTGTCGACCCTTTCAGAAACCCCAATCTTACTTCACTTTTGGAACTTTAAGTGTCTAAATAAATTTTCCAGTCTTCAAAGATTTTGCTTTGCTTTTTGGATTGTGTTGATTAGTACAATACATTTAAAACTAATCGTTATTGCTGTACTAGGGGTGTCTAGTCACTTGTGGTGAAGCGAACTTTGTGCTTTATTAAAGGCTTAGGCATGTCTGACTAGATGAACATCTCCATTTAAACATGAGATTATAACGGTTTTGATAGATATGTCTGACACATTCTACTAAGTTTATTATTCAAAACAGTTCTCTTTTATTTTATCTTTTAACTACTTGTGTAAAACCTGTTTCTTATTTGAAGACATTGTAATAGAAGTGCTAACAAATGATCGATAAATGCTTTAAAACATAAATTAGAGTTGAGTTTTCTTAATTTACATATGTAATCAGGGGTTTTGAATAACAAACACTGATTTAATTGTTTACAAATAGCAATGCTAATTTAATTTACTTCCATTACCGTTTATATCAAAACGTCTACAGCATAAGTCCTTTTAGGAAAACTAAACTCCAACAAATCTTTGGACATTATCCAAGGTCATTCCCAAAACGAGGCTAAATCCTGTTGTTCTAGAAATTGATGAGAAAAATTAAAGATTCGTGATCGTCTCTATTTCTGTTTTATCGATACGCCACAGTTCAGTAGAAAATATATATTATCCTTATAGAAGTTAGATTCTAGACTTTACTGTGATTGTCCCGATACGTCAAGGAAGGGATCAGAATTCCATTATTATGGAAATGGCTCTAATCCTGTTGATGTAACTATCACGGATTCTCTATTTATTTGTTCTCATACAGTTTGGTATTTGAGCGTCTCCCCATGATATCCTTATCTTTGCAGACCATTAGACGGTTACCAATTCTAATACAATTCCTAACCACTAATAACATATATACACACTAATCAATCACAATGTAGGGGAGAAATTAGTCAAAACGATTGCTGATGAAATGAGAATTCTGTGAACAGCCATTCTGCTGTCCAGAAATCTATACCGCAAACACAAGACGCCATCTTGTCAGTCAGTACTTGTAAAAACCATTCTTAACGAGCTTCTATAAGTGCCAACTCCTGGTGATAAACAATAAATTACATCAATAATAATTAGATATAAACTGTTAATATATGATAAATGTTTGTTATATATAAAGGTTATAATTTATCGTGTAGTTAAATATTTATTATGTTGTCTTCATGATGCAGTCTTGTCTACTTGGTAAAAAGTAATTTAGTTTTAATGTTTTAACGCCGCGGTGTGTCATAATTTTTGGAATTCGTAGAACCCATATCGATATATATAATCTACTAATTTGTTTTATCTTTGACAGTTTATTAATCATAATTTTATATTTACGTACGTAAAATTGAGAGAGAAAAAGAGAGAGCTAGCTAGCTAGCTCGCTCACTAAACAAATTGCAAATACATGTAATTTACAAGGTTGAATGGCAAACCATTTAATATCAATGTTAGAAAATTTGTAACCGTACAAAATGTATTTTTGCAAAAGACAGTCTTAACGAGAACACAATTAGCAAGTCGTTATTTAAATTAGTATTAAACACATAAACACACAAAGCAAATAAAAAATCTTTGTTTACCGACATGTTAACTGCTGAGATCAATTCCACGGCTTGTGACGGGCATCAATAAAAAACAAACATACAAATCTATGTCCAATTTACAATCTAAATGCTACGAAAAAAAACTTAGAAACTGTCAGTATAAGTTCCAGGAAGTGAGATCGGGTGTTTCGGAAGGGTAAGCACCTCTTGTTTAGCTAGCTACATCTGCAACGTATGTGTAGTCAAAATTAGGAATAAATGAACATGGAAGTGTTAGCAATATCCGGTGATGTGGACTCTTGTCTTCTTATATCTCGTGATGTTGAAATAGTTTGTTTTGTTTTTGGTTGAGAAAATTTATAACCATGCATGCTGTTAACATATTGCATATTAAATACGAATGGGTTTTAATACTTAATATGCAATAAAAATAATTTTGTTTATATGATTCTTTAAAAATGATTAATTCAAATTTATTCCTAAGTGAAGCGTTTTCCAACTGTCGTATACACTTAGTTTAGAATTTCGAAACAGTATATGTTTTGCATAGAAGTAAGTATTTCATTTCCTTGTTACAAGCTGTACTTATAAAAAAAATCAAATTCAAATTCATAAAAAGTTATTTCATAAAATTGAAAATGATACCAAGTCTGGAAGACTTACGAAACACAATAAAAAATCGGTTAAATATTAATCTACGTTTATACATTTCATATGGTAAAGTTTTTTTGTCAAACCAACTTGGTTTGACAATAATGTGTACAACACACATAGCCACTGAGCAATTTTGTGTCATAATGGAGGTAAAGGATCAAGTCGAAAGTTGGGATGTCTCTATATGTGTTTTGCTTGTTTAATAGTTTTGAAAAATATCCAGGGATATTGCAGGCCTTGGCTTATCACGACCCTTGGAACAGTTTTGTGGCCGTCATCGGAGTACTGTTGTTGGATGTGATGCCTCTGTGTTCGGGATTGCCCAGGGTGTGTTCACTATAGATCTAGCGCCTGTCGAGGGTTGGGATATCTCTATGTCCCAGCTTGTTTGTTTCGCTTTGCTTTTGGGCTGTGATTTGAAAATTGACTAGTATGTTTTTGTTTTATTTGATGTTTTGTGTTTTTGATGCAATGTCCGTTAACAAACCCATGTATACGTTTTACAGTTATAGATTGGCTTGTATCTGTTGAAATTACTTCATGTATCATTTTATGCCGACACCACAATAAATGTACAAGTCATCCATAATTACATACAAAATTACATTTAAATTTCTCAGAATAACTCAGTATATTCTGTCAAGGAACCGTCTATAAATTCTAATAGAAGTACGTCTAGGATTATCATACTTGGTGAAAATATGAAAGTACATTTAATTTACGGCTCTATCTGTAAGGGTTTGTGTAATTGATGACTCTGGGGGAATTCTGGTAAATATATCAGGACTCTATTAACGCTAAAGAGAGTCTTCATATTTACTTAGATAGACGAGGACACATCACACATTTATCATGCAAAAAAAACTAGTTTTATGTAATTATTTTACATTATGAGCTAGCCAATATTTTTTATATAAACATCGCGTTTTTATAGGAATTGTGAGATGTTTTATTGATGTAGTTTCTGTATGATATGTATCGAAGGCGTCAGAAGTATCCTTATGTGACATAGAAAATCAATAATACATAGTTATGTTCTTAATGAACGGCGTTTTAAACAGGATATCGTTTTATAAGTTTTTACTGACATTAAATGACTAAAAACTAAATGAAGTCAATCAGCGGTAATTAGATACCAGTGCTGCTCCGAGGAAAAGATAGCTCGACATAGCTCGACTTGTAAGGAATCATGGGAAGATGAATAATCTTCTTATTTTAATGCAATTTATTGGAAATCTCGGTTCAATAACCAATCGTAACAATGATATTTTGAATTTCTATTTAATACCTGAAAACCAAATTCGTACTTTATAACCTCTGTTATAAATTCTGGAATATTTCCTTCAGAAAATTGGATCAAATCCCTATATATCTAAGCGTTTCATATGTTGAATGTACACTACTGAAATGTTGCAGACCATAAAAACTGTAGTATATTGCTCCTTATTTTACATTATTATATTTAATAATTTTGTTATTTAGATGATTCATAAATTGCACTGAATATATTTGACGTCTCATAGTTCCATGTTCCTTTCACACAATTTTGATTACACACGTGGCGGGTGTAGCTAGCCAAAGATGAGGTGCTTACCCTTCCGGAGCACCCGGTTTCGCTTCCCTGGTGAAAGTTCACGTGTCTAACCTAAATTGTCAGTTCCAACGTTTTTACTTTGCTTCTGGGTTGTAATTCGGGCATGGATTAGTATGTTTGTTTTGATTCTTAAGGTTTTTAAAATACACTTATCTGTTACAGAATTTTCATTATTTTGTAAATAACATTTTAAGGAATGGATTAAAGTGGATGTATTGCGTTTAACGCCCTAGTCACGATCCATTCACTTATTTCAAGGTCGTCTGTTATGGAATAGTGAAGGAAACTAGGTGCCCAGAGAAAATAATTACAGTATGTGCTCGCGAATTGACAAAAATTCTTACGCATACACTAACATTTTAGATTATCTACACTGTTCGAATAGGTATTTTGTCACTGTGTCAGTAATACCTTAATTACATTTCTATAAAAAAAATTGTCACGATTTTCCTGATCTTAATTAAATCCAAACCAATTCAATAAATCGTAATTAAATATAACTGAAAGAAAGATAAAACTTTAGAAGTTACAAATCATGAATGATGTTAACTGCAGTGTAAACTTTTATCATCAATTAGTCGTCATATATCACGCAACTGTTGTTTGAGAGCTTACAATGAGTTGTGAATTCAGAACACGGAAATGTAAATTTTTAAAAATCAATCAGAGATAAAGTCATCATCATCAAAAACGAAACACAATGTTAAACAAAATCACCAGAAACTGTTAAACAAAATCACCAGTAATTGGTAATTTGTTTTTATACACGGATAGACAATCATGTTTTTTTTTAATTTCAAATAACGCTGATGATAATGTTATGAATAGATATTTCACGAAACTAATAGTTATACATATGAACTCTCCGTCTCGTCCTGGATGACTGGTGGTCTAAATCCTTCTCGGACAGACTCTAGTTGGTTCGCTTGCCAGTTTTGGTTTTTCCAGGCACTATAGTTCTCCCGGCCATTCCAGGACTATAACAACTCCTAATGACTTTCAACTCCTAATGAAGTCTGAGTTCATTTGGCGTTGGACTTTATTAGGAGTTGTATAACAGGACTGGCTGCCTCAGTGAAAGTGAAAAGAAAAACTTGATTAGGGCGCAAATCATAACTCTCTCTCTCTCTCTCTCTCTCTCTCTCTCTCTCTCTCCACATCAAGTGATTAGCATCATTAAAGACATGTTAAGAATAACAATTTACTAATTAGACAAGTACACATCACGTGGGTGTAATTTTAAACCTAACGAAATCGGAGAAAATCTAAAAACAAGCTCTTTAACAAAATAATTATATTGATTAAAATGTCATTTAATTCAAGAATTACCTCAATAAGTCAGAAATTTGAACTACAACACCTCACCTTACCTGGATATCACGTTTCTAACGGTTACATTCAAGTCGTCAAATCACTGTGTGTGATGAAGCTAATAATTCGATTTTCGTAATAAGAGTTTTTCATTACCTAATTGTTTAGTGTATAAATTAGGTCTCTTTATTTCTTCATTTGAATATCTAATTGCGTACAATATCGGTGTATGGAATCTTATCCTGTCAATAAGCGCGGTAAAACCTTGTCGTCAGATTTCCCGTTAACATCCTTATTATCGGCTAATTAATGCGCCTTTCATTAAGTATTTCTTGTAAGGTAAAATTGAATTACGCAGATTTGGTATTTCATCTAGCGTCTATTCATCTTACGTAAATCTTGGCAGTTATATAATGCTAGTCTATCATACACTGTCTGATAATGGTGGCAAAGGTATTATCGCTTTGCTTCTTCACGCTTAGGTCCACGGATTGAATATGCGATGGTTGAAGATAAGCCATACAACCGTTTACAGAATAAATGTAAATTGATGTTATTTTTGTAGCAGAAACGAGTCTCTGAAATACAATTATCTAACAATACCCCAGTAGCAAAATCGGAAACTTAAATATCACGCACAAATGTCATAAAAATATAAGAAGAAAATTTGGCGGCAACTAAAGATCACGTGCTTGACAGCAGCCAACTTAACCAAGAACACGAAACATGTATAACAGTGATGTTTTGCTGGAGTTGTCCATCTAGACAGTCATTATGAATTCTTCAATACACATATATGCTGTCTTCAGCAAGCGACAAAATTCCTTCAAATATTAACGTTTTTTGTTTATTTGTACAGTTGTAAGTATATGTAGATCTTGGAATTTTACTTTTTAAAAATATACGAGTACTAATCATACTTCTAAAGAGAACCATAACAACCACAGCCAAATATCATACTTCTAAAGGGAACCATAACAACCACAGCCAAATATAGTCGTTTTTATGAGAAAATTGAAGAATTAAGACAGGTTTGAATAAACTCCATGTCCATGCTGACAAGTAACTTTTTCCGCCCCCATTTTGGATAGACTATGAGCTGGTATTTCATTCTTTTTGCATCTCAAGTCATCAAATTCATTACATCTTAACACGTCTCCCGCCTTTTCAAACACCGTTTTAACTCAGTTAAATCATCATCAACACTTTAGTTATGTAATTAGTCTAACTATCAAAAACGTTTATATCAGAATGAATTACTTTTAACAAAATTCCAACTAAAACCGTTCTCAATTATAAATCTTGCATTACAGACCTATAAATACTGTTACAGACACTGGAACTTTTGTCGTGGGTTTAGTGTATTTTTTCTGGTAACAGAATTGGTGTTTGTTCCTGTCTGGTGGTCTTGTGAAGTTAATTCATCAAAAAGCAACTAAGTTTGTCTTCTATTGTGATGTAACTTAATTTGTACCATTCAAAGCTTGATTAAAACGTCTTTACTTTTCCTTCTTACCGACACTTACTAAAGTACAAAGCTATCGGTCAATTATAGACACAGCTGGTACACAGTGCATTTGTCTTCTTGTCTGCTTGGTAAATAGACAAACAACATTGACCGGTCCGTTTGACCTTTCATTAGGAATATTCACACCCTCTACGTGGGTAGCGTAAGGATTCGTAGTTATTATATATACACATTGTCCGTGGTTAGTGTTCACTTGATATAGACGAAATATGAACGCGTTGTCACTATTTCTTAAATTAACTCGTCCTTAAGGAATATCAAAATCAAAGGTCAAGCAGACAGGTCAATGCTGTTTCCCTATACATGTATTTATGCTAGTAGCTCTTTATTAAGAGATATGGTGCAATGAAGCCTTTATATATGTGTTTAACAACCAAACATTGTCTGAAATGTAAAGGTCACATGATACGTTTTTAAAAACAAGAAGACAGTTCCCGAAATGCAGTATTAATTCAATACAACGAACCAAACTGCTAAGAAATATACGTTGACTCAGGGATATTGCAAGCCTTTGCTTATCAAAGTCTGCACAAAGTTTTAAAGCTGTCATCACAATATTTTTGATAAGTATAATATTTTTATTCAGAGTTATCCTGAATATATTTGACCCGCCATAGTTCAATGTTCCTTTCATTCTCAACTTCGCGGGTGTAGACAGCTTAACAGGAGGTGCTTACTCTTTCATAGCACCTGACCTAAGTTGACAAGTTTCAATACGTGAATTTCACCAGAGAAGTGAGACCGGGTGCTCCGGAAGGGTAAATACCCCCTGTTTAGCTAGCTACATCAGCCACGTGTATTGAACTATTAGACGTCAAATAAATTCAGGGTAATCTTGGACACAGAGACATCAAACTTATCATCAATACTGTGATGACGTCCATAATTTTTTGAGGGCCCTGAAAAGCCTAGGCTTGCAATATCCCTGGATCAACAATTTATTCGTAAGCAACTTGCGTCGTCCCATAGTGGGAACATGCTCTAACATGGCGTATTATAAATTAATTACTTGTATATACGTTTCTTATCTGTTTTGTACTAATGATCTTTAAGTGGACTCGCCTACAATGTCGCAAACCACTCAGTCCATTATTGTGATCCCAAGAAAATTTATAAAAGCAACTGAAAAATAAGACTCATTTCTCACTTAAACTAGACCGGGTGAATCCATATCGATGAGAAACTTTAAGTTTGAAGACTTACGACTCAACCGCTTGGCCACATCAGCCCCGGTAAAATCACAGAACTCTTCTGTAAAAATAAGTTAAGAAAAATTAATTATACCGACTGCCCTAAACTTTATGAAAATAATATTGTACATGTAATTTGTAACATAAAAATCTGTTCATTGACAAGAAATTAAGTTGTTATAACATATATACTTTGGTCACGCATAAAAGTCATATCAATTTTGTTATAAACATGAAAGTATTCCGTGCCATTCAAGATACGTGTAGCTTTCATAATCTGATACAATGTATAATAGCAGATATACAAATCACTCACATGTAATGGAAAGAAAAAAAAGAAAAGTACCAAGTAAATTACAGGAATCCAGGCCAGCATTAAGATGGAGAAGATCTAAGTTGACAGACAACATACAAAAGACGGTATAAATATAGCGAAGATGAAGTCTGATATACGAGATGAATGGTGTACTCTTAAAAAGGCATAGATGTTTTATATGAAAGCATACCCAATTTTGCAGTGTGCTTAAGTAATTTACTTTTACCAAAAGGTAACTATAAATATAACGAAGTCCTTCAAAATAATCAATTGCATAGCGTAATGATAACTTAATCATAGGTACTTTATGCTGCTTCACTGTATGGAAGTATGTACCAATATTGCAGTGTATTTGACAATTTATCTACAAAGCGTGGTTAATTTCTTATAAGGCTAATCAAAAACAAACATACTTATCCATTTCCGAATCACAATCCAGAAGCAAAGTAAAAACTTTGGAACTGACAAGTTAGGTTAGACACGTGAACTTCCACCAGGGAAGTGAGGCCGGGTGCTCCGGAATGGTAAGCACCTCCTGTTTAGCTAGCTACACCCGTCACGTGTGTAATCAAAATTGTGTGAAAGGAACATGGAACTATTATGAGACGTCAAATATATCCAAGGCAATCCTGGACACAGAGACATCAAACTTATCAACAATACTGTGATGACGGCCATAAAACTTTTTGAGGGCCTTGATAAGCCTAGGCTTGCAATATCCCTGAGTCAACAATTTATTTGCAAGCAGCCTACTTCGTTGTACAAAGTCCCCGTAGTGGGAACAAGCTCTACCATAGCGTATTAATTGGGAAACAAATACACCATAAGCAGGAGAAGCAGGTATATTGCTGCATAAAAAAGGAAAATGATTTATTTCCAAAAACTTGTATTCTGTTAAACAATGAAGTTATTTCGAGAGTGCTTTGGAAACAATCTGCGTTGTCTTAGGTAATAATAAAACTGCTTACCAAACGCTTTAAAATATCAGACAAAAGAAACCTGTAATATATGTATGAAAAGGTTCTAAAACAAGCTTAACGGTGTCTTCTACACAATATAGACCAAAATCGATTCCGGTTGATTGGTTATGTTGATCTAGTCAGTCGTAATGTAGTCTTCGATGTGGCACAAAGTTCCCTTCACTTCAAGCGACTTGACACCCCTAGCACTCGATGTGATCATAGATATTCATCTACTGGTAGTCAGTCGTAATGTAGTCTTCGATGTGGCACAAAGTTCCCTTCACTTCAAGCGACTTGACACCCCTAGCACTCGATGTGATCAGAGATATTCATCTACTGGTAGTCAGTCGTAATGTAGTCTTCGATGTGGCACAAAGTTCCCTTCACTGCAAGCGACTTGACACCCCTAGCACTCGATGTGATCATAGATATTCATCTACTGGTAGTCAGTCGTAATGTAGTCTTTGATGTGGCACAAAGTTCCCTTCACTTCAAGCGACTTGACACCCCTAGCACTCGATGTGATCAGAGATATTCATCTACTGGTAGTCAGTCGCAATGTAGTCTTCGATGTGGCACAAAGTTCCCTTCACTTCAAGCGACTTGACACCCCTAGCACTCGATGTGATCATAGATATTTATCTACTGGTAGTCAGTCATAATGTAGTCTTCGATGTGGCACAAAGTTCCCTTCACTTCAAGCGACTTGACACCCCTAGCACTCGATGTGATCATAGATATTCATCTACTGGTAGTCAGTCGTAATGTAGTCTTCGATGTAGCACAAAGTTCCCTTCACTTTAAGCGACTTGACACCCCTAGCACTCGATGTGTTCAGAGATATTCATCTACTGGTAGTCAGTCGTAATGTAGTCTTCGATGTAGCACAAAGTTCCCTTCACTTTAAGCGACTTGACACCCCTAGCACTCGATGTGTTCAGAGATATTTATCTACTGGTAGTCTGTCGTAATGAAGTCTTTAATATCGCACAAAGCTCCCTTCACCTCAAGTAACTGGGTGTTCCAAACACCGCAAATAGCGGTTTTTCAATATTTAAAATAAAAAAAGCTTTTAAAAATGTAAATCAACGTAAAATAAGATGCCTTGATTTCCTAATAAGGAAAACATTTAAATATAAGAAATAATATATAAGAGTTAGTCATATTTCTGTCTGGAATCTAGATACTTATGTCGGAAAGTTAACACAAGATGATTTATCTATATCCTTCATTGATATGGAATGAGGAAAATATAAGTTATAATGTTTAACGTGTTAAGGACGGGATAGTTCGTGTGATTATTGATGGATTGAGTATTGTTACATGTTTATACTAAGGACTATACATACTTGTATGTAACAGAAAGTAAAAGAAAGTAAATTTCCATTAATTTTTATTCATCTTTGGATAATGATGTTATATAGGCAGGATAGGTAAGGTATAATATAATTGATTTTTTATTTGTTAATAAGACTGCTGCATATCGCCTTCAATTCAATAGTCTCACTTAACTGTTCAGTGGTTTAAATGTGTGTATCTCGTATCATTCGTGTCTTGTATTGTGTTCTTCACCGTACTGGCCATTGCCAAATAACTTACTTTTCACCTGCAATTGTGTATATTCGATTTTAAAATTTTTGGTTAAAATGTTTTTATCGGAGGGAAACCTATTAAAATAATATCCGGATAAACCTTACTTGAAGCTTAATACATATAGGCCTTCTGGATTAATGAGTATTAATTATCTACAATAAATGTGACTTCTAAATAATAATCAATGTCGGAGATTTTCCAAGACTTCTTGGTTTAACATACCAAACTCAACATGAAGGCTTATTTTCACTGTTGCAATAATTATATATATCTTTAGCTTCAAAACATGAATTAGCCGGTAAAATGTCGCTTCATATGTGAAACTGGGAGAAGTTGATTGACATTTCAATTGAATTCATTGATTATTTGGTGTGTACACGATATTGCTTTTTCTACTTTCCATGTAGTGTCGTCATGTGTTGGATGTGGAATAAGTATAACATTCTAGTGTGTCAGAGTGAAGTAATAGATTTAACTTAAACCTCCGGGTAAACAACTTTCTGATGATGATGGAGATTATAAAACAAGTCTTCTATATATATTATCTTTGTAATCCCGGGAATAATCTTATCTTAATCTATACAAAAGGTAAGAGATCAAATAATTTATTTGGCTACCAGTTTAATTGATTTTTTTCTAGTCTTTCAATTTATTTATTTATTTATTTATTTATTTATTTATGTTTATACGGTTTTACAATTTTGTTCACTTCTGCTTATCTTGCTGGTTTTAGGTTTTCTATCCTAGTTGGTCTTGAGAAATAACTTGAAGCAGCTACAAGTTAAAGAATAATGACTAAATAAATAAAAAACTAAGAAAGCAGCATGGGACAGCAGCAAGATTTTTAAGTCAGAATCTGGTTGTTCTTTAAATTGCAAGTTTGATGTGTTCATACATCTCTCTCTCTCTCTCTCTCTCTCTCTCTCTCTCTCTCTCTCTCTCTCTCTCAAATCAAATATCTTGGAATGCAGATTCCATCTTGCTTAAGGAGCTTTTTACTTTCTTTTACAAATACAAACTTCGCTATTAAATAAAGTATGGTAGTAACTGAGTAAACAAATTCGAGCTGAAATCGCGTACTTGGCAGTAACAAATGAAGGTATGAGCATACAAAACAACCACCGAACTTAAGATGAAAAGCAAGAATCAAGATCTAACAACTTATCATAAACTCTTAACTTTGAATATTAAGTGGTAAAACTTAAGCTAGTGTGATAGCTTTCAAGAGTGTTTTTAAGTGCCGATGAGACATCTCGCAAATTGTACAATAACATTTCCTAAATATAAAATATTTATCAGATGAAGGAAATGTAATCGTTGTTAATGATATAAGACCTTTTTCTAAATAAACAACAAGATTGTCATTCTAAGCTGTTGAAAGCTGATGTTATACGCTTGAGTGGCTATATCTTCTTTGTCTCATATTGTATTTAGTCATGTGATTGTTTGGGCTTTGGAAATAGGAAATAGAAAATAAACTTTTTCCAAAATATCGGAAAATCTATGACAGAAAACTATCCACACGCTAACGATAGGTTTAAACTGTTTATATTATTTTTTAGGATATGTCCAATAATTGCAGTAAATGTATTGTTTTTGTACGTTTTTTCGGGTTTTTAATACTTTTTGGAAATCGATAGTTTTATTTATCTCGATTACCTAAAACATAATCTTGTAAATGTATATTCCAACTTTAATTTTTCACATGATATCTAAACAGACCGTCTTGTGCAGAATGTTTTTTTTCAAAAAGAAATAATAAAATTTGCCCATGTGACATTTGTCGAAACCCCATTGCGTTATGACATGTTGTGGGTAATTAGAATTTCATGTTGTCCGTTTTCGTTGCATTCGGTTAAAATTAATTTCTCTTTTTGTTTCGTGGATTCTGATTGGTCAGACATTTTCTGTTATTTTTGTATGAAAGAATTGACTCACGTTATCATAGATGACAAACCTACTGTATTCCTACACCATATTTAAATATTAAATATTAATGCTAAATATTAAGAAGTTAAAATCATTTTTTCTCTTTGTTATGAAATAAGTGGACTATTTTGCACACGTAGCTACGCAAATTATGCGGCATGAATACTGTACAATTTCATTTTTAATATCGTGGTAAAATGAGAAATTATTTTCATTACTTTAGCTTTGTAGAATACATTGTGTTTGTTGTTACAGTTATTATTACATCGTACATATTTTCAGCCACAAAATGCTTTGTTCTACAATTACAAACAGTTATGTGAAGTTTTCTGAAATAACCTTGACACACATACCAGCTGCATACGCATGTAAGATACAGACCTGTCGAAAGTTTAACACTGATCTTACGACGAGTGGAAGCTCGGCTGGGGAGTGGCCGAGATAGGGATAGCTAGTGATCGAAAACCTGCTGATAAACAGTCTAACATGCCTTAAAGGCCACCTCTATATAAGGACCAACTGCTTATAAAGGCCAGTAGAATGGTATCCCAATTGTTCTTTATATTATTTAAACCTGTATTTAAAGACCACCTGTCCATAAAGGCCAATTTTACTGGTTCCCTTTTACAGACAGGTTTGACTGTAATACAAAAATATTAAGTTAACTATGAGCTGTTGATTCACTACTAATTATTAAAATAAGTGTTAAACTCTCGACAGGTCTATACTGTATAATGAAGAAAGAGGAAAGCGGAGAAGAACACGTGACATGTGTCTGTATGTTATGTCATATGTCTTTATGTAATCGGTCAAATAAATTAACTTTGATGCTAGGTCAATAATTGACGGATCGCTGTCCACGACCTCAAAGGGCCGGCATGCTTAATTTACACGCAAAAAAATAAAAACTCGGCTTGAATTCCGTTTAATGACTCCACTAACACTAGTACGTCATTGGTTGCGGTGACGCTGCTTTAGTACCGTGATGACGGTCAGTGTTAGAACATAATAGGCATGACCGGCGATAGGTTAATTATTTTCTATGTAAATTTTCACCAAAAAGTAAAAGTTGTTTTACAAATCCACTCGTGTCTTTCACCCAAAACCCTTTAACAAAACGTTTAAACTCACTTCTTATTGGTAGCAGACAAAAGCGGCAATGAAGCCGGATGTGGGCTGGTCCTAGAAACTCTTGATCCTTCTCCACAGTATGTCATCAAATTTATATTTTTCTAACAAAATAAATGTAAAATATGTTTCCTTTAAACTATACGGATTACATATATCCATGTAAGGGTTCCTTGTTAGTTGTTTGTGGACACGGCTTATATTTTATTTTTTAAATATATGCATATTTATGGCTCTTTTGTTGTGACAAGTGGGATGGTTGTGGTCATCTGATAGTATCATAGCCACAACACTGGACATTTACTCCAGTACCTGTCAATAGTCGAGATTTTTTATATTTATGGACCAGTCACTGGTTGTAGAAAAAGTGACATGATCTGGGACCATCCATTAACACTATAACCACGTGCACATAGCTGCACATTTACTTCAGCCTCCGTGCACATAGCTGCACATTTACTTCAGCCTCCGTGCACATAGCTGCACATTTACTTCAGCCTCCGTGCACATAGCTGCACATTTACTTCAGCCTCCGTGCACATAGCTGCACATTTACTTCAGCCTCCGTGCACATAACTGCACATTTACTTCAGCCTCCGTGCACATAACTGCACATTTACTTCAGCCTCCGTGCACATAGCTGCACATTTACTTCAGCCTCCGTGCACATAGCTGCACATTTACTTCAGCCTCCGTGCACATAGCTGCACATTTACTTCAGCCTCCGTGCACATAGCTGCACATTTACTTCAGCCTCCGTGCACATAACTGCACATTTACTTCAGCCTCCGTGCACATAACTGCACATTTACTTCAGCCTCCGTGCACATAGCAGCACATTTACTTCAGACTCAGTGCACATAGCTGCACATTTACTTCAGCCTCCGTGCACATAACTGCACATTTACTTCAGCCTCCGTGCACATAGCAGCACATTTACTTCAGCCTCCGTGCACATAGCAGCACATTTACTTCAGCCTCCGTGCACATAACTGCACATTTACTTCAGACTCCGTGCACATAGCTGCACATTTACTTCAGCCTCCGTGCACATAGCTGCACATTTACTTCAGCCTCCGTGCACATAGCAGCACATTTACTTCAGCCTCCGTGCACATAGCTGCACATTTACTTCAGCCTCCGTGCACATAGCTGCACATTTACTTCAGCCTCCGTGCACATAGCTGCACATTTACTTCAGCCTCCGTGCACATAGCTGCACATTTACTTCAGCCTCCGTGCACATAGCTGCACATTTACTTCAGCCTCCGTGCAAATGAGAGGATTTTATAATCGTTTGTCCCTATATGTATTGGTCTTTTCTTTCCTGGTTTCGCTGTTCTATCATTTATTAATTACCTGTATTGCGTTGTATTCTTGGTTCTGTTGGCTGTTACCAAGTACACGATGATTTCAGTTACAAATGTATTTTTTTTAATCTTTAAAGTGTTAAGGATTTGTAGTTTTTCTTGTTTAGCAAATGTTTTAAGCATGATAAATTGCGTTCAGAAGAAGGAAGCTCTGAAAATAAATCTATGTCTCTTCAAATAGTAATGATTTGTTTTTGGGATTTACTGACGAATCTTAATTAATTTTCAAGATTTATGCACCGTTATCAAAGAACCGTTTGTTAATTAATCAGATAATTTGTGTTTGTTCAGGGAAGGTTTATTTTTGCAATAACAACACTTTTTATAGAGAAATCAGTTACATTCATTTAGCTGGAAAACTCGTTTGCATGAGACTAAAATAGTGAAGTTATGGAAAAATAAACATGCGTTATTGGCATGCACGAAGACGATGGTAAAATAAAACACGCATGATAAAAGTCAAAAACAAACATAGTGGATTGGGTAAACACATTTTGGTACTTGCATTTTTCTCATTTCAGAATATTTTGGATTTCATAAGTTTTAGTCCGAGTATTTCCGGTCGGCCATTTTATTCTGAAACGGTCGTCTAGTGCTGTAAAATAAGTCCATGTCCAAATCACAATCCCCAAAGCAAAGTAAAACGGAAAAAGCATAATAGTACATGTCTTAACTGCAAAGTTAAAACTTTAAAACTAGAAAATAAGGTTAAACGCGTGAATTACCACGAGGGAAGTGAGGTCGGGTGTTCCGTAAAGGTAAGCACCTTCTGTTTAGCTAGCCACATCCGCCATATGTGTAATTAAAATGGGAAATGAAAGGAACGTGGAACTATGGGACGTTGAACATATACAGAGCATTTTTCGATACAAAACCTCATTCTTATCAACAATATTGTGACGAAGTTTTTTGAGAGTCTTGATGAGCCTATGCTTACAATATCCTTGCTTCAAATGAGGATGAAAAAGACCGGACCTATGTGACGTCAAATATATCCATAATAATATTTGATACAGACATCACACTCACCACCAATAGCGTGAAGATGACTATAAAACTCTTCGATAGCCTTTAATGAAGAAATGATACATACAAATATATGCAATAAATAAATTAAACTTCAAGTAATTATTTAATATAATTACCATGACAAAAACCTTTCAATTAATAATTGTATTATTATACAGCATGGATTTCTCCCAATCATTACGCTTTGTTCGTGTTGTTAATTCTAAGTGCATTGTGACTAGAAGTGTTCAGGATTTGATTGCGTTTTAATTAAAACCTTACAATTATTTCTACTTCAATTAAAACTGTTTTGTAGAATCAGTAGAAGATTAAATGAGTACAAATCTCTGGTTTTAACAAAGCAGTTTCATGTGATAATTAGTGAAGTAACTGCTTTACTGCTGTAACCGTGTGTCAGTAATTTGATTAAGTCGCCTACAAGTCCTGTAATTATTGTAATTCATTTCTATGTTTAATTCTAATTTCGTCTAAATAGTATTATATGCTCTCTTTTAAGTAATACGGATAACATATAAACGTAAGGGTTTTTTGGTTCATATTTGGTAAAATAAGGAGTATTTTTATTTGTAAATCAGTGTATTTATGGGCCACTTGGAAATATTTACATTTATGGTGTTTGATTGTATTAAACTCTGTTTCAGACCAAATGAAGTTATAGGACTATAATTACATTTGCTAATGTGGCGCTATAAATCCCATTGCTGTGCAAAGCAAACTAATCGTTACGCGCTTGCACGCGTTATTCAATTTTTTAAATATTTCTAGACAGTTCAGTGGTTCAATGAATCAAACGCGCCGGTTCATGTAAAAATCACATCGTTAAAAAGGAAAATATAAAACTATGAAATATGTTCATTACGTCAAATATGGCTTGGTGCTCCGGAAGAATAAGCACCTCCAGTCTAGGTAACTACATCCGCTAAGTCTAGTCTGAATTCAAAATCTAAAACAGCAAGCAAAAATAACCATACCAATGTATTATAACAATTCCTACTTCAGCAGATAAGACAATCTAAGATAGTAAAAAATGAGACGCATTAGTTGGTGTATATTTCGCTTTTGATTTTTAAACAGTAACGTTTATTTTTTGTTTATTTCAGGACTGATTTAGGATATAATCTTCCTTTAAGGTAAGTCTTTATAATTCTTGGGCAACAAAAATAAAAGTAAAACCATCATTATCATTTTCTAATAGTTTTCACTTTTGCAAGGGTGACCAAATTAGCTTATTTCACAGCTAATGATAATCAAATAACCAGGGTTATTTTATGACGTTTTTTGATAAGGGTTATTTTATCACTTCTGGACATTTGCCTCGGTGCCTTCCAAAGCAAGGGAGCATTATCAGTGGTCCTGTAATGAGCAACATTTTTATATTTTATTAAAAAGGCATTCAAAAATGTGCATTTGCCAGATACTAATTTAATATTTAATACCTTATTTCATAAAAAATAATTTGCCAATATATTTTTTCCTCTCGTGTTTATCTATTTTATCACTGACATGTTTTTAGTTGCGTTTACTGTTACCAAGTAAATGTTTTCTGTTGCTAACTTCTGTCTTCTATATTTAGTCATTGTGTTTTATCAACCAGGAAGTGACATTTTAATCTCGAACCCAGACAAATTAACGACTTTATTCAACAATTATATCTGATGGATGAACTATAACATTTAAATAGGTTATGCGCCATATGAAAAACAGAAAATCGTAGATAGAATTTTTAATTGTGTAAAGAAGCAATAATGTCTTCAAAAATGTTAGAACCAAAGATATTTATTTTGTAAAACAGGAAGTAATATAATAATCTCAAACCCAGGTATTTCTAGCTAGACTATCCATGTATGAAGTTGATTAAACATGTTTTTTAAGTTCAAATAGTTTTTTTCTTTAAAATATTTTTTTGTTATAAAAACTATATGTTAATATTTTAGCAAGAAATTGAGTTTCTCTAAGGGCGCATAGTAGGCCTATATGATGAAAAAAGTCCTTTTTATTACTAGTTTTTTTTGCATTGTAACGACCTTCTAGCAATTAGTATCAATGTTCTGTATCTATAGACATACTGCATTGTTATTTGTAATTACATAAGGAACCAATGTTTTCCTATATTGTTTATTTCCTTATTCCCACGGAAACAGACTGGAAACTTCATGTTGTCAGTATTTAACACAATGTATAGTAAAAACTTCCAAACACACCACGCCATCAGGCTTGTTAAACATGATGGTATCTGAGAATCGCTGCATGTGTCCTCATTACAGCGTGTTTCTCTGTAGACTGAATGCTGTAGGCAATCATGATAAAACGTTATAGTATCATTATTATATGACTTTATCTGACAGATAATTACAGTAATATTACCAAACATAACACTCAATTCTGAGTACATTAACATGTATTAACGAACTAGTTTGACTTGGAGGTCATGATCTTCTCAAGATAAGTTTGATCTAGTTTTGTGGCTCTTCATTTTTTGATCTGGTTTTGTGTCTGTTCCATTTTTGATCTGGTTTTGTGGCTGTTCCATTTTTGATCTGGTTTTGTGGTTGTTCAGTTTTGATCTTGTTTTGTGGCTGTTCATTTTTTATCTTGTTTTGTAGCAGTTTAATTTTTATCTGTTTTTGTGGCAGTTCAATTTTTATCTGTTTTTGTGGTTGTTCATTTTTTATATGGTTTTGTAGTTGTTCTTTTTTGATCTGGTTTTGTCGCTGTTAATTTTTTTATCTTGTTTTGAGGCTGTTACTTTTTGATCTGGTTTTGTGGTTGTTCATTTTCCATCTGGTTTTGTGGCTTTTCATTTTTATCTGGTTTTTTGGCTGTTCATTTCTATTAGACTGTGGAAAATTGCGACTAAATAGAATGTTCGTGTAGTAAGCTGGTCAACCACATATGGCAACAAAATACAATCAACGGCATAACATGTTAATTAACACTCCTTTATTTCTAATGTTGGGCAGGCAGATCATAAAACAAAACAATATATATTATAGTGTTTTCACTCGTACTATAAATTTGCGAATTTCGGTGTGCATGTTATAATTTTTACTGGATTTTATTTCCAACATCTATTTACCATTATC
Source organism: Anadara kagoshimensis (assembly GCA_021292105.1). NCBI lineage: Eukaryota > Metazoa > Mollusca > Bivalvia > Arcoida > Arcidae > Anadara > Anadara kagoshimensis. The sequence goes on along the minus strand of CM037857.1, from coordinate 434,676 downwards.
AGATATTTTTTATTGTTAATTATTATCATGGATATATTTGACGTCCCATAGTGTCACGTTCCTTTCATTTTTAATTTTACTACACACGTGATGACGTGGCTAGCGTCAAAGGGGATGCTTACCCTTCTGGAAAACCTGTCCTCACTCTTCTGGTGCACATGGGAGTAAAAATACCAAGTTTTTGGATTGTGATTTTAACATGGACTGCTGCGTGTGCTTTTTATTCGACGCATTTGGTAAATATCATTACTAAGGCTGGTTGGAAGGGTAAGTACCTCGTGTCTAGAAAGCTTCACTCGTCAGGTGTCAGAAGGAACATGAAACTATGGGATGTTTGATTTACCATTTGAAAGTTATTACATGTAAATACTGGCAATGTAAAGTGACTTTGTCGGTCTACATGTACATTTGGTTTGGTTTTTATTTTTGCAGTGTATTATTGATATCCGTTGTTTGTTATATATCAACCTTCAAGCTTTGTCCTTCAAGTAGTCTCCAGATTAACCTTATCACACCTTTTGTGCACTTTATAAACTATTTTTCACTTCAGTAAGTTTGTTTTGATTTTGTTTCCATTATTAATGTCACATAAAGCTTGCATATATGTTTTGTAAATATCTTTTAAGGATTCACAACAGTATATGATTTAGAAATATCTGAATTATTTATTGAAATGTGTGTATAAGACTTTTTCTAAAAACATATGCTCCATTTCAGTTTAAAAGGTTGGACTTAATCGATACAAGGTTTTGATCACATTGATGTACCATTCTTAAAACTTTTATGTATTTGAAATTTAAATATGTAAGCTTTGTACTGTCCTCGAAAAAATAGTCTTCTAATGGACACGATATATAACTGCTGATGTTATTAGTAGTATAATAATTATGCAGACCAATGGTTAATGTGGGCGCTACAATACACATTTCATGCTAGTTATTGTAATATATTTGTCTACAATGTTCAGTTGATTAACACTATTTTCAACACAGGTAACCAAATAGTTTAGTATTGTAAGGTATACTCCCTCATGCAAAGTATTTCCTTAGCCTAATTTGGTAAAATATATTTTGGTCTTTTGGGTAGCTTTTCAACATCTTCAAAATAATTTTGGTTCCATAATTTTGGTCCAAGCACTACTGATGAGGAATTGTATTCCGAAACGACCGTCTAGTGCTGTAAAATTAAAACTGGTATAATATGTAATTAGTATAAGTATATGATTTTACACGGTATAACAAGATAGAAGTATGCAAGTTCCACTCTTCAACAAGGACTAGCGGTTGAGTTGTCTTAAGTGCTTGGGTCACATCACCTCACTGCCTAGGCTTGCTTTTCACTGTGGTTTATCCCAGTGTGAGAAAGTTTGCCAATTCGCTTACTGAAGGTTTGAAAATTTTTCCATCACCATTTCAGAAACAACCACCTACATATAAATAAAAATATTAACTGGGACATAAAACACTATTTCTTCACAATCGGACCTCTAGTCGGTTTTTGTTTTATTTTCTCTCACTCTCAGCCACATTTTATCACCATATCTATACGCTTATCAAGAGTCAAGTACAATTATCTTCAAAGAAGTTTTAGTCTATATTTAGCATTGGTAGATATTTTCTGGTCATAAATCGTATAATAATTGGATTACTAACAATTGTTGCCCGCCCTCACAACCAGATGTTAATCAAATGTCGACAGTGCATTTCTTTTTGTATCGTGTAACAATTTATTGTTATCGATGTAAAAGAGTAATTTATTTGACTTATTTTTAGTTTATTATTTTTGTTGTCCTGTTTTGTAGGATTTTGTCAGTTAAGACACTAAAACATCAATTGAGACAACAAATAAACGCGTTAATAAAACCTTTGGTACAAGACGTACAATGCGTACAATTGTACGTGAATTCTGCTATCTAGATAAAGTAGTTTACTGGTGTTCTACTTGACATTACTTTCCTCTACTTCTCTCCGTTAACATCGTCCTTCTGTATGTGTTGTCATTGAAATCTTGTAACTGTAAAGGCTTCCCTTATAGTATTCTCTGCCAGTCTTAATAAAATGTTGAATTACTAGTATATAACTGAACACTTCATTCAATATGAAGACAAACACAAAGATACTGGTTTATTTCCAAATCATAATCCCAAACGCAAAGTAAAAATTTCGAAAACTTGCAAAATCAGTTATACGCATGAATAGCCACCAGGTCGGATGGTCCGGAAGGGCAAACACCTTGTCTTGCTTGCTAAACCCGCCACATGATTGGGATGACAAAATGAGCATTGAGTAATGGTTCTTTATTAACAAGTTTTATATAATATTGGCTCCTACTAATTATTGTTTAATCTGTCCTATAATACATGTTACATTGGTGTAATAATATATAATAATACCGATTTCTAAGGTTACCAAGGTTACCGACGCTATTCGTCATCATTTGTCATCTTTTAGGCAGTGAGACTTATATTAAATGCAGACTCATTTTTTAAGTTTCATTTTTGCTACTTTCTTGATCAAGTTTCTGTTAATATAATGTAAATGACGATATGACTTGGGCGTCGTGACTTGTGTGTACTAGAGTATTGTAACTCATTATTATATGTAGACCAACATCATTTTCTTAAATTTCAACATTGCTACTTTCTTGATCAAGTTCCTACTATTTAATCTCATTTTGTGTGTTTCTAACGTCTTGGTTCTTTTGCTTAAGGGATTTTTTCCTCTAGTTACTGCAAACTGAATCCTGTCCGGCAGCAAATTGCTTGATTTTATGGGAGCAAATAACGGAATTTCTAAAAGTACTTCCCAATTTAAGAGCCGAGTGGAGTTATGAGATAAATTTTATTAAAGAATCATTTCACAGTGGAATATTGATAGCTTAGTGTTCAGGATTTATAATGGTTAGACTTTACGATTTATGATTCAAATAAAGACCAAACGGAAATGAAACGCGTCGAGTTCACGCTATGGCCATGATCAATTGAACATTCAAACTAAGTCATTACTGTAGCTTTATATGATTAATAGTAGCTATTTACAACGATGACGTTTAATTATAAAATCTAAACACTGCATCGCTATCTTGGAGTTTGAAGCCATTTTGTTTATTACTGTGGAGTCTCCCGAGAGAGGACGTTATATCTCCTCTGTTCAGAACAGACAAAGATGATGGGAATATTTGGTTTGATGCGGCAGACAATATTTGTTTAATAAATCCATTTAGGCTGAAAAATTCTTTATTGTTAAATAAGGTTGACCTATTTCAAAAAGGTCACTTGATTGAAGTCCAAAAATTGTTGATTTTGATTGTCAAAGATTAAAAACCCTAAAGGATTCTGTTGTTGATATGAAACATTTATCTCATGACATTTACATGAACTAGGTCAATCTCAAAGAATAAAGAACAAAAATGTTCAAATGGCAGTAGACTAGTTCTATTGATAAAAATGCGGTTAACCCTTTTCAAAGAAGGTCACCTGTTTGTAACCAAGAACTATTTGTACGGTCTTCTGTTATTGTTCAAGTGATAACAAACATGACAAAATCAGATATTCAATTTTCGAGATTTGATTTTGATGTTTCCTGGTTTTGAAAGGTTTGAAATCCTTAGGGAATTTGTTCCTGATTAGATGCATGCTGCTTGTAAACCTCAAATGCTAGTAAGATAGTCCTATCATAAACAACGATTAGAGAAACAAAATGGATATCAATCTTTAGTGCATCAATACTACTTTTCATAAATCGGTTAACCATTTGCCCAATAAGTCACATGTTTGCACCCCCACTGGATTTTTACATCAGGAACATGGTTTTGGTATTATTGTGAAATTTTGAAAGTTATCCTAAGATGCTTGTGAAATGAATTATCTTTTTAAATCGCAGTATTACTGAATCTTTTGTAGATCAATCTTTTTTTATTCATGAGAACGCTTTTCTTTTTTTTTTCTGTTTTGTTATCTTCTATTTTATTATTTGTCTAATTTTTTTAGACTTTTATAACGTGTTCGTATTTTAGGTTTCAAACTTCAATTGCCTAACATTCGATCTTTGGACGGATAATTTTGCCACTACCCTTGCCTCTGCAGTGTTTTGAAATACCATTTTTTCTTTTTCATGTATATGTATTTCGTTATAAGTCTCATGCCATTCATTGTCCAAACTCATTTATAACGCCAACATTTGACATGTGCATGGTATTGGTCTGGACTTACCCTATGTCAGTTTGTTTTATTGTGAGTAACTGGTAAAACATATACAAGTATGTAAATGAGCCTAGTTGCTGTAGGTATCACATTATAAACATGTATATATAGAAACAAGTTTAGGTTTGTAATGTACTTGTGTTACACTGTATCTGCGTGCAGAATCACTGAAGCGTGACTAATTAACGGCAGGAAACTCCATCAACACTAATGTGTATTACTGGTGGTAACGGTTTTGTCAAGATCGTTACTGCTAGAACCCAACAATAGCCAAGGTTATGTAGTATTATATGTACCATTCAACCATCAATCACCTCGGTATTACAGAATCACACGATGTTGTTAGACATGCAAAGTAACAGCTGAATAACTACTTACTGGAAATAGAGTCTGACCTGGTCTGTAAGTCTGGTTTAAAAATCTCAAATTTTGTACACGGATGTGAAACTGTTATCGGAAACTTGACGTCGGAGAAAAACAAAATTAAGCGTCAGTTACGTCAAATTATTAATTGTTAAATTGCTTCCTAAATTATAAAATTTAAAATTATAAAATCAAAACAAAGGTACGCTTAATGGCTTAGGTGAGTTTAGTAAAAAATACATTGGTTTTCATTTCAACATTTAAAAATATTTCGATTTCAAGAATTTTTATTCGTGAACTGTAATTGACGAGTAATTGTATACTTAAACGACCATCCAGTGCTGCAAATTTTTAAAACAGGTATAGTAATAATAAGGGACTTTTTTAAACATGGTTGATAATCATTCCTATTGTTCTTCAACCTTCAAAATCCGCATTTATGCTGGTCACATGACAAGTATCCAGGACAACCAAGAACCCAACGCGACAAACCGCACGGAAAAAAGAAACACACGTGGTCAAAAATAAACGTGAACATTATAGTTATTATAGTTTTAAACGAAAACTTGATTAATTATCAAAATTGTATGACGGAAAGAATCAGTAATTAAAATATATTGCTTTACAAGGTTTAGATTAGTGAGTCCTTTATGCATATATTTGTTAAATTCACAAATTTATCTGTCGGAGGAGTTTGACTGAAAGCATGGAAGGCAAAAATATAATGTTTAAGATGTATTGAAAGACAAATTATATTGATTATACTTCAGTTTCAGACGTTTAAAACTCAAACAATTTTCAATTTTATGTCGAAGAACTAGTCTGTTAGCATAAAATACATGAAGTATTGTTTTTCTGTACAAGTTACAAAATACTGGAAGAGACACAAATGATAATTAAGAAGCTGTAAGGTATGAAAATAAGTGCATAAACTTTATAACGAAAATAATTTATTTTGTTTACACGCGAGAACAACGGCCGTAAGCTAGTGCATAGGGGTCCAATGTTCTCTTCTAGGATTCACCGTGATGAAAGGAACGCCGACTGGGAGTGCACAGAGACTAAATTTTCTAACACTTCTTGTCAAAAAGTACTTTACCACCCAACCGTTAGACTACAAAATACAAAAATATTTACCTTCGTTAAAAATACTGACAACTTCATGACATAAATGCCATTATCATTAAGCCGTTTTTATATGACGTATAGTGTTGTAAAGACCATGTTTTGTGATGCTATCATAGTCTATGAAGCGAAAAATTATCAGGTAGGTGTTACGCAACAAACATCATCACATTTTAGTAATTTGTAATTAAAAGCTGTCTTTGTTGTTGTATATAAAATCAACACTATCAGATTTAATAAATAAAGTACAAAGAGAATGTTAATTCAATTACCTGAAGATCACACAGCTAGATAATTCATCATACACTGATAATCACAGTTAGACAATGCATCATACACTGATCAATGTATTGATAAATCGGCTCTGCACTTGTGTAAAGTTTTATGTGCATCAAAATAAACATTCATTATCAGTTATGTAAGGTAATATGGTAATTTGAAACTAAATGAAAAATGAATTTTTTGTCACTAGCAACAACAATCATGAACAAACAGAGAAAAAGCACACACAGACAAAATAATCATAAAATAGAAGATTGAATTTTGTTACAGACAAAAATACATGCAACAGCCAAAGGAACCAAGAACATGACACAATAGAAGAAAGAACACAAAAAATGAGCATAATAGAAGGGATGTTGAATTGATTTCTATGTTAATATTTGATAAAATGATTTCAAATATTTGGATGTTTAGACAATGGCTGTAAAATAGGTGGAATAATCGCGGTTCTACTGATAGCACTATGACAACTTTAGAGCAATATGTACATGAATGCTGAAATCAAAAATAAATGTACATTACTAAGGCAACAGGTTCATGAAGAAAACGGCTGTGATTTTCTGACGTCATTTTCTTAGAACGTAACAAGAAGAAATGAGTATCAAAACCAAACATACTAATACATACCCGAATCAAACCCAGAAGCAAAAAACAAACATACTAATACATACCCGAATCAAATCCAGAAGCAACAAAAACAAACATACTAATACATACCCGAATCAAATCCAGAAGCAACAAAAACAAACATACTAATACATACCCGAATCAAATCCAGAAGCAAAAAAACAAACATACTAATACATACCCGAATCAAATCCAGAAGCAACAAAACAAACATACTAATACATACCCGAATCAAACCCAAAAGCAAAAAAGCAAACATTAATACATACCCGAATCAAATCCAGAAGCAACAAAAACAAACATACTAATACATACCCGAATCAAACCCAGAAGCAACAAAAACAAACATACTAATACATACCCGAATCAAACCCAGAAGCAACAAAAACAAACATACTAATACATACCCAAATCAAACCCAGAAGCAAAAAAGCAAACATTAATACATACCCGAATCAAATCCAGAAGCAACAAAAACAAACATACTAATACATACCCGAATCAAACCCAGAAGCAACAAAAACAAACATACTAATACATACCCGAATCAAACCCAGAAGCAACAAAAACAAACATACTAATACATACCCAAATCAAACCCAGAAGCAAAAAAGCAAACATTAATACATACCCGAATCAAATCCAGAAGCAACAAAAACAAACATACTAATACATACCCGAATCAAACCCAGAAGCAACAAAAACAAACATACTAATACATACCCGAATCAAATCCAGAAGCAACAAAAACAAACATACTAATACATACCCGAATCAAACCCAGAAGCAAAAAAACAAACATACTAATACATACCCGAATCAAACCCAGAAGCAACAAAAACAAACATACTAATACATACCCGAATCAAACCCAGAAGCAAAAAAACAAACATACTAATACATACCCGAATCAAATCCAGAAGCAACAAAAACAAACATACTAATACATACCCGAATCAAACCCAGAAGCAACAAAAACAAACATACTAATACATATCCGAATCAAATCCAGAAGCAACAAAAACAAACATACTAATACATACCCGAATCAAATCCAGAAGCAAAAAAACAAACATACTAATACATACCCGAATCAAATCCAGAAGCAACAAAAACAAACATACTAATACATACCCGAATCAAATCCAGAAGCAACAAAACAAACATACTAATACATACCCGAATCAAATCCAGAAGCAAAAAAACAAACATACTAATACATACCCGAATCAAACCCAGAAGCAACAAAAACAAACATACTAATACATACCCGAATCAAATCCAGAAGCAAAAAAAAAACATACTATTACATACCCGAATCAAATCCAGAAGCAAAAAAACATACTATTACATACCCGAATCAAATCCAGAAGCAAAAAAACATACTATTACATACCCGAATCAAATCCAGAAGCAAAAAAAGCAAACATACTAATACATACCCGAATCAAACCCAGAAGTAAAAAAAAACATACTAATACATACCCGAATCAAATCCAGAAGCAAAAAAACAAGCATACTAATCCATGTCCGAATCAAATCCAGAAGCAAGGTAAAAACCTTGTAACTGACAAGTCAGGTTAGACACATGAACTTCCAACAGGGAAGTGAGACCGGGTGCTCCGAGAGGGTATGCACCTCCTGCTTAGCTAGCTGCACCCGCCACGTGTGTAAATATGTTAGCTTGACGTCACATTATTTTAGTACATGTCTGTTATACAAATTGTAATAAATTATCTCAACTTAAAAATGTGATAAAGAAAACATAATCAGACGATCTGAAAAACGGATTTCAGAATTCCAAAAATATATCAAAATGGTCGTAAATCTTACATCTAAAGATCAAAATAGACTATTTATCATGGAAGAAGTTTAAAATGATTTGCTTGATTGACTTATTGTTGTGTTGGCTTTTTTGATTGCCTATAAGCATTATATTACCCTCAATAAAATCAAACAACATTACCCGATAATGGGACATAATAAATTATTGGTTTTTTGTAGACAATCGTCTAAACCGGCATTCCGACTGCTTGTTAATTCCAGCGCTGAAAAGAATTACCAAGTGTTTGTGTTAAAATGATCAGCTACGGCGGCTGATAACAAAGCATTACCCTAGATATATTTTATTATTAAGAAGTGATGTTGTCACGACAATGAAAGCAATTGTAGTTTAGTTGATTTCAAATGATTTATCGTGAAATAAAAAACGAACAGTTATCCCCAGAGCAATTATTATCTCGAGTTAGAAGATATAAAAACATCATAATCCTTTATAGCAACAAAGGATGATTCTATGTAAGGGATATTAAAATAAAGTGCTGGTGATATGGTGTCTATAACAATGTTCATTACATATAATAAAATTTAATAAAAATATAAATTATTAAAAATCTCTAAATTGTAACAAAAAGCGTGGCGTCGTCTGTCATAGTATATATATTTTTTAATTTTCAGGATGAAATATTCAAAATTTAAAACATAATTAAGAAATTTTAAATATTTTATTCTAAAAATTTATAAACTATTAAAATGACAATTCTATGGATTTTGTTGGGTCATATGCATTCATTTTGCATGCAATTTACAAACATAACACCATTCTTACTAAAATAATTATACGATACCTACTTTATATTATAAAATTACATTGTTTCTTTCATGTTATATGCCAAAATATTCCCAGGTCCCTGCGAGTCGTGCATTATGCCATCTAACCATGCGATTTTTTTTTGCGTATAACACAGAAGAAACATTGTTATTACATGTATTGTCATTATTATTATTATTATTATTATTATTATTATTATTAAAATGAATGCCTTAAATTTAAAAAAGAAAAAAGAATTGCAAATCTACTTTTCTATACAGCCGACAAAACGTAAAAGTTTGTTTATCATCTATGTTATTTACACACAAACTTGGTACGTTTGAAATGTAGTTACAGTCAAGCGCAACAGGGATCATTAATGAAATATTTAAGTTTCATATCCCTGGTTGTGACTCCACTCACATTTGATCATGTGACAGTAGGAAATACGTATGTGCCATGTCGCCATAACACGCTCCCATTGATTTCAACAAAAAATATGTCAAAATTGTATCTATGTAATGAATATTCAAGAAATTAACATGAATACTAATATTTTTATATAAAGTGATTTATGCAGTTTTCGAAATTGAATAACCCCGTTGTAGTTCAAAAGAATTAACTTCTTGAAGATATGTTCCCGTGATTATGAGTAATATTGTAATCACGGGGACGTGTTGTCTGAAGTAATTTGTAAGAGTATTATCTACCTTAAGATTTATATTTTAGTTCATTAAGCAATGTGATAAATAAAGAAAAAAACGGAAAAAATCAAATTGTCGGAAATAACCTCGTAAATCACACAGATTTAGATTTGCGTGGACAATATCATATTTTATCTTATTTACCGGCCAAACTCATATATAATGTATACCAGTAGTATTTGTATAGATAAGCTTGTCTGATCTACTGATTTCTTGGATATCAAATATGCATTAAGCTTGCTGACTGTCCAATGTAGGAAAAACATGTTAAGGTTAATGTAGTTTGTATAATCCCTAAAAAATATATATCAATAACCTACCGCCCCAAACCACGAAATAGGATCGTCCTGATAAATCATACCACTCCAAATCACGTAATCGGATCGTCCTGATAAATCTTGCCATCCCCAAATTACGAAATCAAATAACCCTGATAAATGACACCATCCCCAAATCGCAGAATCAAATCGTCCGAATAAAACATACCGCCCCGAACCTCGAAATCGGACCGTTCGGTTAAATCATTCCACCCCAAATAACATAATCGGATAGACCCGATAAATCATACCACCCCCAAACCTCGAAATCGGATCGCCCTGATCAATATAATCCTCATTAAAGGTCAAATTCACAGTTTAAAATTATTGCCCTAGATATTGACTTTAATTGGAACTTGGTCGCAAGATTGGCATCGACTGACTGCGGAAGGTAGTACAATTTATATAGTGTTTTAGCATTAGAATTGCATTAGTACGTTGTTTGAGATCGGATCAGTTGTATGGTTGCTCACCGGGTAATAACTACCAATCAGCCGTGATTACAGATGAAAACAGCAATAAAATTCCAGTATTGATTAATTGGTCCCAGATGAAAATAATTCCCAGGAACTCTTTTAAATTGTAAAAAAGTGCGAAAATATATATCGTTATTGTTACATAGGCTGATTAACTATAGTCAGAAGGGATTTGGTATCAATTCGTTTTATAATAAACGTCGAAGTCTGACCATTATCAAACGTAATTGAATTGACAACGGTAACCAATCGTTTTACATCCTCAGATACTTTCGTATCCAAAATGAATTCTGATATTAAATTGATATCAAAAAGAGATTAACTTGTGATTGCCCATGTCGGAAATAAATCGTTATATGATTGTCCATCTGATTGTTCATACCGTAAGCGGTATCTGATTACATATTACAAAAAATGTTTTTGTCCATTACGTAAGCGATATGTAATTGCCCGTGTCTTTGTTTACCAATTACGAAGTGCTATTTAATTGCCCGTGTCGTTGATTGGTTGATTATTAATTGCATGTGATTGTAATGATTTTTGTTGTTTTCATGTAAAAAGTATCTGCAATGCAATACGAACATGGCAAGCATTCGGTGACGATTTTGCTCATATTTTTGTGGAGATTGATTTAAAATATTATGTAATTCCTCTGCATGTATAAACATTTTCCATTAAATGAATATACTCTTATGCATTAATTGAGCAGCTTTCTTAGATTGTTTCCTCCCCTGGTCACACTGCCTGTGTTTCTGAACTAGCAACATATGTTTTTGTGAATCAGCAAAATCTTGCTAACGAGATATGCCTCTTTGAGCGAGAAAACTGCATCTCTCAAAATGAGCAAGCTGAGGCTCTATGAATCAGCAAGCTATGTCTCGTTGATAAACAAATCTATATCTAATGTGTGGAAATGTTGTCACGAACAAACTATATACCTCTGAACGAGTAAACTGTATCTGTTTGATCGATCAAGCTCAAGCTGAACACGCTTGCTTTGCCTCCCTGGTCAAGATCCTCGCACCTGTTTCCTGAACGGACTTGCTGTGTTTTCACAATAAACAATCTTTGCGTTTGTAAACTAATTCGCTTCCTGAACAAGATAACTTTACATATTTTTGATTGACACATTTTAAAGCATTTAAATTTCCTTCGTTAAGTTGTTAAAAGAAAGTTAAAAGAATTAGAACAAAATCAAAACACGCTTCATGAAGAGTGAGTTAATACATTAAATATTATTGATTTGATGCTTCGCCTAATGATTCTACCTCATTCATCAAAACTTCAATTAAACTCGATACAGCAAAAAATTAAAGATGAAAATTGATGTCAGTTTGTATGTTGTGAACTAAGTCTGTTGTCCTAGGTATCGTGATTTATAACTCTTATCTTATAAATTAAATTAACCGATGCATGCAGCGTTTGATGAATGTGTTGGTGGAATTATATCATAAAAAATGAAACAAATATCAGATGATATCAGAAACAACAGTTAATTAATAATTGTATCAGGAATTGTGTTCAATACTGAGAAATCAGTGTAATGGTTCCTGTATTGCAATGATGGCCGCCATCTATGATCTCAACACAATACTAAGAAATGTATTTTGTTGTTATTGTCCATTGTTGTCGTCTAATGCTTCAAGTGTCTCATCTTGTTTTTGTTTCTGTCTGTTAGCAATTGTTTATTTTTAATTTGTTCTTGTCCGTTGTTTTCGCCTGCTTCACAGTGACCACTTTTTTATAAAAAACCATGTGTTTATACAGTAAAACCTGTTCAACTATGTTATAAAATAGCCCCTCCCCCAGTCCATGAAGCTGTTACCAAAAATACTCTAAATAAAAGATACTTGTCAGTAAAGTCCATATTTCTAAGGTCTCATGAGTGGTCTTTATATACAGGTTCTACTGTACACGTTTCAGTTACTATCTATATTCTATTTATATTTTTTTAAGATTTACATCACCTGAAATCTATTTTATTGATCAAAAATAATTTAAATAAAATGAAATCTACCAGAAAAACCTAATTTTGCAAATTTGCATTTCACATTATATGCTCGTGACAAACGGGAAACTAGAACAATATAGAACTAACAATGAAAACGTCTGAAATGATTAACATCATCTACAGAAGGAAGACTGGATGAGTTAAAATGTGTAGCTGGATAAGTTAAAATGTGTAGCACGTCTTTGTGTAGAATTGCGTTGGTTATATTTTGTAATGTTTTATCATTGTAGATCTAGGAACAGTAATGAATTGTTACTGTAGTCAATAATGTCTATTGAACAATGGCCGAGTTGATTACTTAAAATCACAGTAAAGAAAATTGAATTATGGTAGAATTACAGAGACGTCTTTTAGCACCTCGTTCTTATAATCTGCTAAAATATTTCATCATTTAGACCGTTACTACAATATATATAAATGTCGCATCAGATTTTTCTCTGGAATTATTCTTGTAATGTAATTTATTGTGGTAAGGTGTAATGTCTGTAGAAGAGATTTGTATAGCTTTAGAGCTATGAATGACAGGCATAGATATTATACACACACAGACACACACACACTTGTTTAAAAAAAACGACAGAGAAACTTTTATTTTGTTATTTGTTCTAACGCTTTCATGATTTCAGCACTTATCAGGAGCACAGGCATTTTTCTGTCGTTTTCTTTTTCAAACAATAACTTTATATATTCTGTGCTCGAAATCAATTTTATGACACACACACACACACACACACACACACACACACACACACACACACATATATATATATATATATATATATATTATATATAATACAGGTTTTATGCATAATTAGTTCTACGTCATTACATGTATTAATTTACAATTGCACGGTATATTAGGAAAGAGGACATTTGTTATTGTGTATTGTGCCTTGATTGCGAATCTAAAGCAAAGTGGGCAATTGTTTATTTTAAAGAATTTAGATCTAGAGGTGTTGGGGACCGTGCGGGTTTAGGACTCTCAATAGATTGTTTTACTTTTAAACTTTCTTTCTATCGTGGATATGTACTGATTTTAATGTAGTGCATTTTTATTGCACTGCATTGAATCCTTTGATCAAACATCATTCCAAAGTTTTTGAGATAAGTTGTAAATGTACATAACAACGCATTATACACATTTTGATATTAGTGTAAGGATTTGATGAACATTTGTCAAATAACATCAAATAATTTCCATCTGTGAATTACAGTGACACATGCTGCCTTTATATTCTAAAAAAAATTAATAAAAACAAAAATAATATATGAACAAAAAATAAATAAAAGATTAAAAAACAAAAAAAGAGTTATAATCCAGATGTGTCACATATAGCTTTATCTGACAATATTGTGTTTTCATTATCTGTCGTAATTCTAAATATCTAGAAATAATAACTCAGTCCAAATAATAACTCAGTTGTCTGAAATTTAGACATTTCCCTGTACGTCACATAAATCAACGTCTCTTTACATGTTTTTACCTATTTGAACATCTGTGACATATATATATATGTATATATGATATTTATGAGCTGGCTTACTCCGTGGTACATCTTCATCTACATTCGTTAAACAGAGGGCGTTACCGATTAAAACCATTGTCAGTTTCTGATGCTGGTGTTTTAAGGCGCAATAACTCATAGAATTCTAAAGTCTAAAATTCTAAAATATGCTGGATATATATACAGATAGATTGAATGAAAGCAAATGTAAAATTGAAATAATTAAGTCATACGAGAATTCTTAACACTGTATTTTTATTTGTTTTGTTTTTTGTTATTGTACATGTCCAGCACGTGCGTGGTTAAGATGTGAGTTGAGAGTTGAGTAATGGTGTTTAACGTCCCAGTCAAGAATATTTCACTAATATCGTGACGTCGCCAGCTATAGGCGAAGGTGCAGAAATTTTGACTGTGCGTTGCGCTGATGGCATTATACGACAGGGTTCTTTATCGTGCCAAGACTACTAGACACGGGACCTCGTTTATTTTAAGTTCCCATCCGAAAGAACCGTGACTTTCATTTCGTAATGCCGAGTGCTTGGCAAAAGAACAGTCACTACCCACTTTTAAGTCTTGGGTCAGACCCGGCCGGGGTTCAAACCCACGACCTCCCACTTACATAGCGAGCACTCTACCAACTGAGCTACCGCAGTGGTTTTTTTATTACAATTTTGATAAGAACATAATACAAAAGAATTTTCTGCAAACAATATTGGTACAAGAACCATCGAAAATAATGTAATGCTAAACTCCGGTTTCATTGGAGATGTCTATCTAGTCGATCGCTATGAAATATCGATACACCTAAATATATTCCTTATCTGGTGACTATCCAAGTTAAGGTTAAGCAGTGTTTTGTAAGCCAAAAATTAAATATATAAATGTAATCATTGAATAAGATTTATGAAGCGTTTATGATAAACCACAGGCAAGACAGAAAGACCTAAAGTACGCTAATATTGTATCATTAGGTCTAGGTCTTATGTGCACGTAATTGCGTGTCCTACATCCCATTGGTGAACGTGTTGATGTTCGTGTTAATTTGCATTTAAAATACATGAAGACACAAACCCCACATTCAAACACAGCCATTTAGAATAAATCAAATTAATTGCACGACTTCTATAAAAGTAATGAATTCTCACCCTTTCTTATTCCCGTGATTTGGGAGACTTCTATAAAGAGTAATAAATTCTCATCCTTTCTTATTCCTGTGATTTGGGACCAATTACGTTTACTTTCGCCAAATATAAAACTGAATTTACAATAAAAATACCACAAAATTAGACAATAGTGGATAATTATCTATTTCACTGAGGGATATAAAACCCTCGTTATTTTTTATTTTCCCTCCTCATTCAGTCTTGATTGGTATTCCAATCTCAGTAGATTAATCTTTATATATATATAAATTGCCGTACTTTGAAAAAAACAGTGTCAAATCTAATTCATGTCGAAGTCAAACTTTCACTACACAATGACGTCATTATTGTTCCCAACAAATAATTTGTGATATGAAATATAGTATATGAAATCTAAGCGTTTGAAAATAGACACCGCTTTAATAAAACAAAATCAATGTATTTAATGTAGTTCTCCCGTGTACCACGTGATCAATGTCCCTAAACGGTTGTTTTCGAAAAAAAGTTTAAAATTACGTGGTTTTATGGGCAGACGTTAATTTATGCAATGCCATACCCAGTGGAAGATACTTCCGAAAATACGTTACAGGGAATCGCTTACCCTACTGCAAAACCTCTAAAGAAAATCTCAATTTCTTTGTTGCTTTCAAATTGTTGACTCGTGGATATTGCAAGCCTAGACTTACCAAAACTCTCAAAGTTTCATGGACGTCATCACAGTATTATTGATTAGTATGATGTCTGTTTACAAAATTATCCTGGATATATATGACGTTCTATAGTTCTATGTTACTTTCACTTGTGATTTTGATTTTTCACGTGGCGACGCAGATAGCTCGACGGGAGGCTCCTGTCTTTCCGCAAGACCGGGCTTCAAGGTGGGACCCCAATCATCCCACTCCCATAAGCCGTTACATCAATGCAATTTGTATTAAGTTTTAATTTATTTAGTTTATTTTAAAAGTAAATATTGAATTACATTTTCCTTCAACAAACTGGACCGTCAACGAAAACCATAACCCTAAACCATAGTTTTATATATTGTGTAAGAGTTTATTCTTATGTTTCGTAGGTTGGTACATAAAACGACGCGAGTCTGTATAATGTATGCAGATCAGATATATTTTAATGTATCAGACTCTTGTATTGCGTGATTTTATCCACCACCAGAAGATAAAAACCGACAAATTTAGAACATTAATTGTTCTACTAGTGATTAAAAGCTAATTATTACAAAGTAAACGTAATGCATTTGTCGTGTTTCATTCATCAAGTTTTAGCAAGGAAAACAGAATTAAAAAATCAGTAAATTTGTTATCCGTCATCTTCTCGTCTGCTCTGACTGATTGTCGTCTGCCACTGAGCCTGATCAGTCAATCTAAAACTGACCTAGAGGAACAAATCGGTTTTTACATTAATGAATTGATAGGAGGCGTTAATCCCTTCAATATAGATACCCTCTTACCATTCATTATACCGATCAAATTGATTTTAATGGAAGTGCATAATGCTCTAATTTTTATCTATCACGACTCCTGAATTCATTATCAGTCTTACCCTAAGGCATTGCAACAGTTAATAGTAGTTCCAGGCTTCTTTAACATCACGACTTGCTATCAAAGCCGTTTTTAGAGGTCAATTGCTTTGAAATCGCTTTCATCCTTATATGTGGCTTGGTGTCATAATATGTGTCATCCTAATATGTTCCATCAATATATGCGTCAACCTGATGTGTCATCGTTATATGTATCACCCTGATGTGTCATAATTATGTTTTACCCTAGTTTGTTTCATCTTTCAGTGTGTCACCATGGTATGTGTTTATGCATTTGCCTTTTTGATATGTGTCGTCAAGCTATGGTTATAAGGCGTTTTGCTTTTGAAGTTAAGCTACACAGTATTTATTACATTTATTATGACTTTACACGCACGACACATGCATGTATCTTACTTTCATTTGATTTCTATGCATCTCTGGTACCACAAGTCTAGAATTTCTCCGTTAAGGATTTAAACCACGTCAAACGACTTTTCATCGTCAGTAAAATTCGAAAGATTACTGTTGACTTCTTTCAAATTCTTCTTATGATTGAAAGGGATAATTTCAAAGTTTTCATTGTTTTGGCTTCAGAATGTGATGTATTAAGATTCGAGATAACTAATTAAAATCTCCCAACATTTGAATGTGACTTGACTTCTAAATTCTTTTTTGGCGAGGTCTTGTTGCTTTCAATATGGAGGCAACTAAGTAACTAGGTTTCTATCTGAAAAGTAAGTTAGAATGATATGTCAACTGTCAAGGTTGTCATGAAATATGTCTTTTTCAGGAAAATCGTCAAAACTAGGTTTCTAAGATAATTGATGTTATCGAACTCACCCAAGAGCAAACGCATTCCGGTCCATTATTAAGTTAAAATCTCAAAAACGAAGTAAAAACTGAACTTACAACGGCAAATTAAAACAAACACCTAAACTTGCACAAGGGAAGTGAGACTGGGTGCTCAGGAAGGATCTAGCTTGAAACACCCGTCACATGTGAAATCTAAATTGGGAATGAAAGGAACGTGGAACTTTGGGACGTCAAATAAATCCAGAATAATTTTGGATAAAAAGACATCATACTTATCAATAATATCGTAATGACAATCATAAAAACCAAAAAGCAAACATACCAATCCATGTCCAAAACACAATCCCAAAGCAAATTTAAAGCTTATAAACTCGAACTTTAGTGAAACACATCAGGGCAACACATTTAAAGAATACACATACGTAGAAGAATTATTCTGTTGCATTTTACATTGTCCCTTTCTTTTTGGATTTTTCTTAGAAATTGAAGTTGTATTTCGTTGTATTTTGATATCTGTTGATATAAAAAACATTATTCTGTTGTATTCGACAAGCTTTCCGTTTGATTGGTCTAATTTCAAGTTGTTTTCCGTTGTAGATATAAAAATTACTTTGCTGTATCCGACAGTGTTCCAAGCTTTCTGTTCGTTTGGTCTAATTTGAAGTTGTATTTCGTTGTATTTTGATATCTGTAGATATAAAATTATTTTGCTGTATTTGACAATGTTCCAAGCTTTCTTTTTGATTGGTCTAATTTCAAATTGTTTTCCGTTGTATTTTGATGTTTGTTGTATTGATGTTATATAAAGGTTTGATCAGTATTTTATGATAGGATATCTACGGATCATATCTCCATGACACAATATAATCCAATCAGAATACAAAATAGCGTCAGACAATTTATTTTATTTCAGAGCAAAATCAAACTCACTTAAGTATGAATACCAAATCAGGAAAAATACAATTTGTCTCTATATGAATAAAAAAAACTTATATAAAAATGGAAGGAAGGATTGGTGTTTTGTTATCAATGTAAATCTATATAAATATACATCATATAGGAAATTATAAAAAGATTGTATTTCTAGCATGCCAAATTGTTTGTTATTGATACTGTAAGCGGCCTTAAATCAACATCAAACAAACCCATTCCAACATCAGAAATGGATCTGGTCTTACTTATACAAGTTGACTGTCATAAATATTTGATGAGGAACCGTTCCCACTCAAACTTCATATAGAATTCTAGATAATTCTACCATATTAATGATTTATTGGGGGTGTACCTTTAGAAAGTGTTGTTGGTTATAAAAATGGTATTGGGGCTAATAATTTTAATTTACAATTGCAATATTATCTTTGCTTCAATAAGGTATTTGACATCGACTATACTTTGCCACTTCATAGAGACAATGCTCCACACGCTGACGTGATGACGTCAGATGTCAAATGTTCTCGTTGACTGACAGGAGACGACCCATTTATATGAGAAGGTGCACCAACATTGTATTTCAATTTATTTTTCAAATTAATATAGAAAATGTGAGACGGAAATAAAATTATTTTTATAAATAAATAAATATAGGAAATAAGGTAATTTTACCATGTCTTTATGAACTTGCAAAGAATAATGGGCTGTCTCAAATTTTTCCACTAAAGGCTTCGCCTTTTATGCAATTTGACGGATACATCCCATTACACTTTGCAAGTTCATAAAGACATTGGAAAATTACCTTATTTCTTAATTAAAGGTATATTCTATGAACCATTGATTCTAAAATGGTATTGTTGATGCCCCTGTAGTAGAATTGCAAACAAACACACCAACCCATGGCCATACCGTATAATAGTAATATAACCACATCTGTGGTCTACTACTTCAACGTCTGTCCAAAATCACGACTTTTATACTCAGTGGCCCCATTCTTGTCTTGTTTGTCTGTTTTGTCATTGTATCGTTTCCTGTTTTTAACAAGTACATGTTTTCAAATAAACATTTCAACCTATATTTGTAGGCTGTTGGGTTGGTATCGTATATTATTCTCTTGCTAACAGGAACAACATTATATTTTGCAATCAAAGATTTGTCCGTGTAGTAGTACTTATTTGTCACTCCTGTCGATATTAGCTGTCATCTTAACTTAGAAATCACCTTTACAACAACTGTAGATTCCATTCATTTTATCATTTGGAAACGTTTGTGTTTGTATTGTCATTGATAGTGACCGCCTGGTTCTAAACGCTGACTTACAGTTTCCTCTAAGATCACATAGATAGATCCTGGATTCCTTCAACCATTCCAAAAACTGTGAATCAATTAATTACAAACAAACCGATCCATGTCAAAATAACGATCCAAAAACCAAAGAAAAATGAAAACTGGTAATTTAGGTGAACCAGGTGAAATAACTATTTCCGAATTGTAAAACATTATCAAGAATGCATCCTGAATTAATATCCGACATAACTTGTGCTTAAAATTAAAAAAAAATTTAAATATAAAATATTTTTAAAATACAACAAAAGATTAACATCAAACATCGTGTGCGCTTCTTTAAAAATTAGATTTAAGTGCAGTAGATCTGAAATAGGAATAACAATTCCTATCTAATTTAATTTTCCGTTTCCATTGATCTGATTGTGAGTTATACATTTTTGAAATTTTGCAAAAACAAAAATTTAATTCTACAAGTCTGAAAGCTTTATATAATAAGTTTAATGGAAATACGTTACATTGATGTTTTAGTATGTCACATTTAAACACGCTGGGATCGATATATGTCCGTATAAGATATTATAATTCATATATCAGTGTCTAAAACTTAAGCTTCTGATAATGTAAAATTATTATTATGAAGAAACTAACACTCACTTCACTAGTGGAGGTACGCTTTTTTAAATTGCTATTTTTCAATTTTTTCACTTTGATTTTGTGATTTGAGCATATATAGATCCGTATATTCGTATTTGAGATTTTTAGTTTGTGATTTGAGCATGGACCAGGGTATGTTCATGTTTGACTTTTTGGATTGTGATTTGGACATGGACTTGTATATTTTTTGTTGACTTTGGGATAGTGTTTTAAGCATGGGTCGGTATGTTTATGTCGGTATGTTTATGTTTGACATTATAAATTGTGATTCTAACGAATTTAATTTGCTTCATAAATGTTTATGACACACTTTAAAATAAAGTTCAGACTCATTAGCTATTGAAAGGTTCCGTCAACAACATCATTATCATCATCAGTATGTATCTATAGATATGGCTTGTCTAGTCAAAGTCTCAGACAGACATAGACAAGTCAGGTTATTACAAAGAACTCTTAATACAATACAAACCTTACCTTCTTTAGTTGTATTGTGGTTTGATTTTGGCATGTCGATTTCAGCCGAACTGTTGTTGATTTCTTTGGTAACACACAAGTTTGATTTGGCATGTCGAACTGTTGATTTCTTTGGTAACACACAATTTTGATTTGGCATGTCGAACTGTTGATTTCTTTGGTAATACAAAAGTTTGATTTGGCATGTCGAACTGTTGATTTCTTTGGTAACACACAAGTTTGATTTGGCATGTCGAACTGTTGATTTCTTTGGTAATACACAAGTTTGATTTGGCATGTCGAACTGTTGATTTCTTTGGTAACACACAAGTTTGATTTGGCATTGTTGATTTCTTTGGTAACACACAAGTTTGATTAGGCATGCTGAACTTTTGATTTCTTTGATAACACACAAGTTTGATTTGGCATACCGAAATGTTGATTTCTTTGGTAACACACAAGTTTGATTTGGCATGCCGAAATGTTGATTTCTTTGGTAACACACAAGTTTGATAAGACATGCTGAATTTTGTATTTCTTTGGTAACACACAAGTTTGATTTGGCATACCGAAATGTTGATTTCTTTGGTAACACACAAATCTGATTTGGTATGCCGAAATGTTGATTTCTTTGGTAACACACAAGTTTGATAAGACATGCTGAATTTTGTATTTCTTTGGTAACACACAAGTTTGATTTGGCATACCGAAATGTTGATTTCTTTGGTAACACACAAGTTTGATTTGGCATGCCGAAATGTTGATTTCTTAGGTAACACACAAGTTTGATAAGACATGCTGAATTTTGTATTTCTTTGGTAACACACAAGTTTGATTTGGCATACCGAAATGTTGATTTCTTTGGTAACACACAAGTTTGATTTGGTATGCTGAACTGTTGATTTCTTTGGTAACATACAAGTTTGATTTGGTATGCTGAACTGTTGATTTCTTTGGTAACACACAAGTTTGATTTGGTATGCTGAACTGTTGATTTCTTTGGTAACACACAAGTTTGATTTGGTATGCTGAACTGTTGATTTCTTTGGTAACACACAAGTTTGATTTGGTATGCTGAACTGTTGATTTCTTTGGTAACACACAAGTTTGATTTGGTATGCTGAACTGTTGATTTCTTTGGTAACACACAAGTTTGATTTGGTATGCTGAACTGTTGATTTCTTTGGTAACACACACGTTTGATTTGGTATGCTGAACTGTTGATTTCTTTGGTAACACACAAGTTTGATTTGGTATGCTGAACTGTTGATTTCTTTGGTAACACACAAGTTTGATTTGGTATGCTGAACTGTTGATTTCTTTGGTAACACACAAGTTTGATTTGGTATGCTGAACTGTTGATTTCTTTGGTAACACACAAGTTTGATTTGGTATGCTGAACTGTTGATTTCTTTGGTAACACACAATTTTGATTTGGCATGCTGAACTGTTGATTTCTTTGGTAACACACAAGTTTGATTTGGTATGCTGAACTGTTGATTTCTTTGGTAACACACAAGTTTGATTTGGTATGCTGAACTGTTGATTTCTTTGGTAACACACAAGTTTGATTTGGTATGCTGAACTGTTGATTTCTTTGGTAACACACAAGTTTGATTTGGTATGCTGAACTGTTGATTTCTTTGGTAACACACAAGTTTGATTTGGTATGCTGAACTGTTGATTTCTTTGGTAACACACAAGTTTGATTTGGTATGCTGAACTGTTGATTTCTTTGGTAACACACAAGTTTGATTTGGTATGCTGAACTGTTGATTTCTTTGGTAACACACAAGTTTGATTTGGTATGCTGAACTGTTGGTTTCTTTGGTAACACACAAGTTTGATTTGGCATACCGAAATGTTGATTTCTTTGGTTACACACAATCTGATTTGGCATGCTGAACTGTTGATTTCTTTGGTAACACACAAGTTTGATTTGGTATGCTGAACTGTTGATTTCTTTGGTAACACACAAGTTTGATTTGGTATGCTGAACTGTTGATTTCTTTGGTAACACACAAGTTTGATTTGGTATGCTGAACTGTTGATTTCTTTGGTAACACACAAGTTTGATTTGGTATGCTGAACTGTTGATTTCTTTGGTAACACACAAGTTTGATTTGGCATACCGAAATGTTGATGCTGTTGATTTCTTTGATAACAAACAAGTTTTTATCTATTAAAATGCTAGTTTTACGTTTGTTGTTTTTCTGAATTAAATCAACGAAAGTGCCCACGATAATCAAAATCTGAAAATCTGACAGTTTTTATTTTATCATTGTTGCATTATCTAGATTAATATTTTGAATAGATCGCGTTTTTATGATACAGGCAATAACATCAAGGTCACGTGGTACGTATGACGTAGGCGATACTGTCTTAACATATCCCTTTTAACTAATGACATTATGATTCAGGGATTGAGACTCTTTTTTCTTCTTTAGGGATTGATATTCTTATTTTTCTTTTTTCTACTTTAATAGGATATGTAATTTTGCCACGTGACTGGTGTGCAAAGTCTGGGTTCAAGTATAATACACGTGATTAAAAACCAGGTCAAATGACATCACTGAAACTTTAACCTTTTCACATAAACGACGGTTTTCCCTGACGCCAGAGTTTGGGACACCTTCATATCCGGGTACAAAATTCAAGGTATTGGACACAAGATAAAAAATTTCTAATTATGATTTTGCAGCACTAAACGGTCGTTTTGGAATAAATTTTCTCATCAGTAGTAGCATCACCAAATTGGTGGAAATCCAAATATTTATAAGATGTTTAAAAGAGAAAAAGAAGAATCTTAGAAAATTAATTATTTGATATCACCGAAAGTCTATTATCTGACGTCAAGTTTTGGGAAACACGTTCATAATCTGGTACAAATTCGAAGATTTTAATTTAGACTTACAGTTCCATTATTTATTTATATCAAAATTTAACATACTAACCCATGTCTGAATCACAATCAAAAAGCAAAGTAAAAACTTTGGACCTGACAAGTTAGGTAAGACACGTGAACTTTCAACAGGGAAGTGAGGCCGGGTGCTTTGGAAGAATATGCATTTCCTGTTTAGCTAGCTACACCCGCCACGTGTGTAATTATCTTAGGAAAAAAACCATCATAATATGAAGCTTTAAGAAGACTTGGTAAACGTCCATGATATTGAGTTTTGTTTAGTTACTTATATTTATTTACGAAGCCATGGTTTGTTATATGTGACTGTTAGGCACATTTAGATGTAACAGAGAGTAGTTCTGATATTCAGCTTTTAAAGGATTAGGTATATAAGGCAGTTTTTGATTAGCTTTACACAGCAAATCGATATGTTGGACGTTTTTCTTTAGTTTGATAATTGTATCACGACGCGGAAAGAAATCTCTAAATTTGATGATATAATATCACAATTTTGTTGTTGGATTTTTTCTCTTTCGGTTTTAAGACGAAATAATCTCTTTATATTTTGACTTGTGGTGGATCAATTTCCACAACAGCAGATTGTTGTTTTGAACATTTTATTTCTTGTTTAAAGTAAGGTAGAATTTAATCATTCAAATCACATAAACACATTTTATAAAACATTTGAAATAAAGTAAACCTTCTATTTCTGACCACCTCTAGCAAATACGCAACTGCTCACATAGACCATCGTATTACAATAGTATTTACACATTTATTGGAAAAAAACTGGGGTGTCGTTTTTACGCTGTTGACTTTAAAGTCCAGCTTCCATTATAACTCATATGCCACAGTGGCTTAACTCTAATTATAACTCACCTGCCACTATAGTTCAGCTCTCGTTTTAACTCACCTGCCACTATAGTTCTGCCATGTGCTACTTTTGAATTTTTATAAAATAACGCATTCAAAAGTAGCACCAAATATCATTTTTTGGATGTATTTTATGATAAAATTCAAAAAATGGTACATGACAAGTCAGCTATCATTTTAACTCACCTGCCACTGTAGCCATGCTCTCATTATAACTCATCTGTCACTCTAGCTCAGCTGTCGTTTAACTAAGTTGAAACTATCACTCGGTTGCGACTATCATTCATCTATTTCAGTAACCGAGTTGCCATTATAAAACAATAATTTAGTTGTCACTAAAACTGGTTGCCTTTAAAAACATATGTTTTTATTTTGTCTAAAGTTTATTATGCGGAAAACCTTCGCAATAATTTTATTTTTGGCTTTTAATACTGCTTAACGTAAAGACTAGGGGTGTTTAGTCGATTGCTATGAAATACACCTAGGCGTATTCAGATTTCCATAGTGACAGATGAGATGACCACTGTGGTATATCATTATTTTTTAGGACATTCAGTCTGAATTATTTAATCTAAGCTTTAAATTAGTTATAGAATTAATTTACTTCATCTAGCATCTAGCATCATATTTTTTTTAAAAATTAACATTATTTTCTGTTGATTTAATGTCATCTCTCAAGCATTTTATTGCATTTTTGCATATACACGTAAAAGGGAACATACGGCCCAATATATTCAAGTTGTTTAAGGGGTGTGTGTGTGTGTGTGTGTGTGTGTACAAATATAGGATATCTAGTTACTACACGTGGACATCGATAACTAATCAAATTACTACTGATATAAATTAATACATTGACTCGCCCTGTAAAACATTTATAAGCCGGTCTCTGTACAGATCAATATGAGCTTCAAACGCCTACAACCCATACTATATATATAATAAATATATAATAAAAACTCGCTTTTATAAGTTATTCATTTTATTATGTGAGTCGATAAACAGCAATTTAAACCAAATTTGAAACTTTTCTATTGAAAATCAAAACTGGATATTAAATCGAAAAGTGTTAACCATCAACATTACGCTTAACTTGATTTGAAAATTATATATTCATATAAGCGTTTTGATGATTGGTCACGTGCCAGTGCTTCTCAGCTGTAGATCTCACAGTGAATATATTGACAAAAATTTTAAGTAAATGCAGAGTTTTGAGAACTTCATTAAAATGGAAAATATATCACATATCCATCCCCGACTTACGATCTAGGGACTTATTATATTGTGTATATTTATAATATAGATTTGAGTGGCGAGGTAATTGCTCAGTCGTGGAGCCAGAGATGTCTTATCACTTGTAAATTTCCACAGATTTTGTAAGAAAAAAATTGTTTTTCAATTTTCTATACGAATTTACTGACAAATTAGGTTAGAGATAGTTTTATTAAGGTATCTCTAATTACATGTGTTTCTGGTCTGATTACAGGTGTGAACTTTAAGTTCCGTGATTTCTCGTCTTAACTGGAAATGTTATCTTCATCAGGACTATAATACAGACGTAAGTATGTAGTTATTAATAATTTAATATTTATCTGATTGGATAAGGTAATGTTGTAGAGTACATGATGTTTCTTATTCGATAATCCTAGGTTAGTAACAAACTGATTTGGCTCTCTGTATAATACTAACACATATTGCCCGTCTCTCAGAGTTGTAACAAACTAGTGGCGGTCTCTAGACTGTTTGTCTTGTCTGCGTAATTTATAGAAAATTGTTTTCACACATTTTAACACAGATTTGGTAAATCTATACCAACTAATATATCTCGCTCTATCTTATAGATATATAGGTATTATAATGAAGTAAGTCATCTGTCCAGACTTTGTCAGGAAACAATGTGTCCGTGTCGTTTTCATAGGAAATTCGATGCAATAGAATATACTAAAGATGATTTTTTTGCTTTAGCAATGGAGGAGAAATGATTTTTAACAAAATTCCCTTCACACGATATTGACAAGCTAGAAAATCTGTCCAGCGGGCAAACCCCTAACTTCATCAACCGGATATTATTCAGCCATTATAACTATAAACACACTACATCATTAATACTAACGTGTATTACAACTAGAGCAGTGTGTAGAAAGACAAATACCCC
Organism: Anadara kagoshimensis; assembly: GCA_021292105.1. Classification (NCBI taxonomy): domain Eukaryota; kingdom Metazoa; phylum Mollusca; class Bivalvia; order Arcoida; family Arcidae; genus Anadara; species Anadara kagoshimensis. The sequence goes on along the minus strand of CM037857.1, from coordinate 407,732 downwards.
GTTGACAACATCTAGGATTTGACCTTGTGTCCTTGATTTTTGAGCTACACATCTTAATTTGGTATGGGCAATACGTGTTATGTTGGTATACATTTTGACAAGTTTGATCAAAATCAATCCATGAAGTTATGGAGCGGAAATGGTTTTAGGACAGACAGACATGGTGATTCCTATACCCTCTAAACCATTCTTACGGTTACTATAATTACCAGATACATTCATTCCAGATTTGGTCGTTTTGGCACTGCTGCATAGATTCGACAAGTTGACATTTACTTTAAATTCCTATAAAATTACAACTTATTTTAACGGAAACCATTTAAACTATATGTCGTAATGACTATCGTTACAGTATATATATTAGTTGTAATTGTGTCTCCTCTATATTTTTAATCTATATACACATTATGTTATGACAATTTGTTGTTACTTGTATATCGTTTATGTTAAACAGGACACTACCATTTTACATAACGTGCAATAAACATATACGTGACAATTTTTACTGAATACCAAAAGAATTATGTTTGAATTACATTGTATAATTTGTATATATAATCAATTTAGAATTATAAGGTAGTTTTCAAAAAATCAGTTGTGTTTTAACAAGTTGTTAAATTTGAATTAATTAAAATACTAACTTAAGGTGATATCATTATATATTTGTTTCGTACCTATCAATGTGAGGACAAATTTGGGCTTTAACCATTTAGAAATCAACTAGAAGTAAAAGAAAGGACAAGCGACCAGGGTGATAACATTCATATTTCCCTCTCCCAAATGAAACATTTAACTAGTGATGAAATAAAATCTCCTTTTCGCTGTCAACCAAAATTCAAAACCATGTAATACCCAAAGCATATAATGTATTGACATCAAGAGCACGAACCCAACAAATGAATGAAACATGCAGGGTCCAGGGATTGAACTTGGAACATCCCGTAATATAAAGGAGTGTTTTATCACCCTATATTGCAAAAGGATAACACATACTGAAGCAAAAGATAACAAGAAAACTAAATTCTACATAAAATTTGTGTTAAATAAATCCATTACCATACTTTATGTATATAATGTAACGTGCTTCTTTATACAGTCTATATATAACTGAATTCATCAATGTTTTAAGTGGTACATTTCCCAGACGGGGACGAGCTGACATGGCGGCTTTATAAAACTTAATATACACAAATAAAGAGAATCTCTCCTGCATTGTACTCTAGTTTACATATTTATTGGATAATTTAATTTTACTGGATTCTATTCCCTTTTGTTACAGTGTCACGAGTTTTACCTGGTCATTTAACCTTTTTCAATTTTGTACTATTAATTTGACTAGAAGCCGTTGCAGTGTGACGAGTTTTACCTGACCCTTTGACTTTTGGCCTTTTTTACCTTTTTCCTAAATTTGGTACCAAATGCACAGAACACAGAAAATTCAACATACGAAATGACATTAAAATACAATAACCATTATTCTATGTTGATAATTACTAATATAAAATGCTAGCAAGCTCTGTATAGTTTGTATACCACAAACGTAATAAAAAATTATAGCACAATTGTATGTATAAAAAAACATATGTAGACAACATAAAAAACATACAATATAAAAAAAAAAAAAAAAATAATGATTTTCTTCCAAACTAGAAAACCTATATATACAAATTAATTCATATACACAAATGTCTTCAGAGAACATCCTGGTCGAGAAACCTGACCCTACAAACAGGTGTGAAATGTAATTATCACCCACGGTGATAATGAATAAATTCATTCAATTTAGACAAAAATCTAATTTGCATATTTTTATTTAGTGTTATGTAAAATTTAAATTTAAATGTGCGTATTAATAGATCACTGGTTGTAAAATAATTCGGATGATATTAGGTTCCTCCAAAAGAACTAAAGGTTACACTTGTTTGGTTGAAACAGTCTACATACAGTACAGGCCTGTCGAAAGTTTAACACTGTGCTAACAAAAGATAAAGTTGAAATTCGACTGTCGAGTGCCTCAGATATAGACAGCTAGTGGCAAAAAAACTGTCTAATTCTAATTGAAAAGCTAATATCAAGATAAAGCTAACAGGGGTCGAGATAAGCTGCCGTGTGGCAATAACTCAGTTAGCTTAGTGTAAACTTTCGACACGCCTGCGCTGTAAACGGAAACATTCGCCACATACCGTAACATGGATTATCGATAGTTCTATATACAGCTGCTTTGTATGGATTCGAATTTATTGAAAATCATTTCAATCCATTCCGTGCAGACTTTGATCCTGGTTTATTTTTAAACTTTTATTTCAATAATTAATACAACTAGCCTTTATGCTCTATAAAACGTACAGCTGTGATAGCCACATCTAACTTAAATTTACTGTGTAACTGTGCTTATTTCTATTGTTGCTAAATCCTTGGAATGAAATATTTTCACAAAGGGTATCCATTATACCATTGAGTCCATGTTTTTGACTCTTGGGGATTCAGACTTCCAAGAAGAATCAGTTGTGTTTGTATGGTTTGACTTTCGTGGTTTTGTAGAATGTCAATATGACCCTTAAATTCAAGTCCATCTGTTTATCTGTACAATACACTATTCGTGATTTCTTAAGTCTAAATACTGAGTATATAATCTCAACAGACCATACATACAACACCAAACATGTCACGGGATATCAACGCTTTACAATGTCGTCTTGCAATCAGCCAATCGTCAAAAGTATCAGTGCCAC